>WUAW01000581.1:36530-47873 GCA_017165845.1 Thaumetopoea pityocampa | reverse complement strand
AAAATTAGCCAAATGTTTGTCTAAAACGATAAAAATAAAAAATTATCCACCCCCGGTTTAATCGCTTACCCGGCTATGAGCTGCCTGCATCCACCGAATGCCCGCAACCTGGACTTCCTATCTACTCAAAAACCCTCCCAGGCGTACACCATAAATTCTTCGTAATCGTATTACTTTCAGACTTGCTAGATAAACATCGTGATAGCTCGGCTAATATGCATGATATAAATATAATTTATAGCCTGCAGCACACAGGAATAATGTAACTTTCTACTAGAGAGTTCTTTTTTTACAACTGGTTCATTAGTTCTGGAAATTACCACCTACCTTAGACCATATATCTATAGACACACAATTGCCAAGCAAATAACGTCCCCATCAAAGAAGTGCGTGACTCCACCGGGTGCACTTCTTTGTTCTCAGTCACTATATTTTTTTTGAGATTATCGACAATAGACGAAGCTCAAAATAATATTGTGTTTACTATTTAACATTGTATCCGATTTTAAGCACTATTTTCTGAACATTAGCTTTCAAATTAAATTATTCAATAATAGAAGTATCCATAAGTATGTATACGTCAACTGTGGACATTTTTGTCGTCAGTTTTGTACTAGATGTTGCGTCTATATCTATATTAGGTCAATGCCCCCTACATACAAACTTACAGACAAACCGATTTTACCTGTTTATAATATTAGTACAGATATAGATTATTTAAATAATCTTCAAACAACGATGTATAAAAATCACATGTGCAATGAGTGCTGTCTCAACTCCGCCGACGCGTAACTGCGGCGCGCGGCCACATGGTCTGCGGGTCATTCCTCTTACGACTGGTATACCCTCATGCCTACAGGTGAGCGGCGCGGCCGGAGTGAGTGCCGCTGTGCGCGCACCCGTAGGGGCGAACGTTGCGCGCGTGCTCAACCCGCAAGCTGCGCACGCGCAGCACCGCCCGCCGCGTCCTCGCACTCCTATACACCACCAGGTGCAGGTCAGGCTCATCACATACCATCTCTGATAGTTATTTATTGTGTACAAATTTGATACAGTTGACACATTTAAGCAAATGATGATATACAATGGAGACTCAAATTAGTTACCAACGAGTAAAATGTTAAGTGGTGTGGGAAATAATTTTCATTCATATCATAAACTACAATCACCAGAAACTAACAATTTGATTATTTATTAGCTTTTGCCCGCGGCTCCGCCCGCGTGATTGTCGGATTTCCGCTACATGGGAAATCCCGAAACAATCATAGATTTATATAAAAAGCCATAAAACCACTTTTACTTGAGCTCTCGTATCTTAATGGCGGCTTCTAAAACAGGGATCAAGCTGTATCTTTAATTTTACTGATTTAGATGAAACATACCGCAGTATTTAAGTCGGTATAGTACCTTTAAGACTAACAGTTTGATCAAAATCCTTCTGCTGGTTTTTGCGTGAAGCTCGAACAAACAAACAACTAAACAACGACGGATTTGGTTTCCTTAATTAGTCGATATGTATAGATCTTTTTAAATATCTTTGATTTACAAAATTTGACATTTAACAATTTTATAATAGTATAGATTACAACTGTTATTAGTTTTGTATGACAAGGCAACAAATAACATCTATATATGCATGTAGTTCAATAAAAAGTGTTTATATTTTTGTATACCGGGGCTTCCGCAGCGAACACCTGTGGATATTATGTCAAAATCCCCGCACTATGAAAGACACCTATGCCCAACACTACTCTTTAGATCATCGGTCTAACGGGTGGAAGGTCTATACTACGCTTTCCGCTCCCTAGTCACTCAGGAAACTTCCCCATCAATTATAGTGGCATTATACATATTATATGGCCCGCGCCTCAATTAAGTGGCTGGCCAGGCATTTCTAGCCCGCAACGTGACGGAACACGCGAGTAACTTAGTACGGCCGGGTACACAGGCTACAAAAGGACGCCTACAGTTTTTAGTGGGCACAAACCACACAATCGTTTCACTATGCCCTCGATGCAATGGTATGCGTTAAGCGTTTTCTATACGGAGAAACGCACGGCGAGTAGTAGTAGTAGTAACGAGTACGGGCACTTCTAGATTTAAACTAGACAAGTGACTCGTTCAATCAGATTGCGTTGTTGATCAATATCTTGGCCGTCCTGCTGCTTGCATATCTAAGATGCAGTCGAAAAGTTGCGTGCAACTATGATATCAACCAATTTATGAGGAAATTAATTATCAATCTATTATCAATCAAATACAATTATCAATCAAATACAATTATCAATCAAAGTCTAGAAGTGAATTCGATAGTTTCACAGCGTGCACCAAATAAAGATTCTGTCGTAGCAGCTCGTAGAGTGTTATTCGTCTCCGATGTTACATGATTTTATTTCACTAGACCCGATGTCGTAGTACATTTTAACATACTCTTTTGTCTATCAGCATGGGCAACACCAGCAGCAACACCAACTGGCTCAACACGTCATCGGACAACAGGTTCATTCGCAGCAACTAAATCAACTCAAACTCACCACACAAGTAAGCACTGTTGTTTTATCTCCCTCTCTCTCTCTCTCATACTTATTAATACACATTTCATCACCTTCCGTAAAACTAATAACATTCATACATAACTCATTAACACGTTCACGCCGGCGCGTACCACCGGTGGCTCGCACAGCTCAAACCGCATAACGGCAATAGCGTTAAAAGAGTAATGCAAAGAATAGCTACACTTGCGAACGGGGTTCATTTTACGCTCTGAATTAGCTTCCGTCTGATAGAGAAGAGCTTTAAGTGTAGCCGCCTGGGGGTAAGAAACACGAAGCACGCCGCCGGCGTGAGCGTGTCGCGGTTATGGCGGCTGTTTTGACATCTTACTATGGTGGTGTTATATACATTTCAAATTATTATCGAAAAAATATAGTCGTGTGCGAGTCGCACCTATAAGTTGTCGTTAGTTGTATGTAGTAGTTATTTTTTTTAGTAAGCACTTTTTCGTATGATTAAAATATCTAATATATTTAGTAAGATTCATCCATACTGTATTCACTATCGTCTCTGCTATCATTGCCTACATTAATTATAAATTCATTAACTAAAATATAGTCTATTTCTCAGATCTCTTTCATAAGCTTCCATTATTGTCTGTGTCTCCGCCCATGTGAATGTCAGTTTTCCGCTACATGGGAAATCCCGAAACAATCATAGATTTATATAAATTGGGCCCACTTTTATTGAAGCTCTCGTATCTTAACGGCGGCTTCTAAAACAGGGATCAAGCTGTACCTTCAATTCTACCGCGCCGGTTTTGATGAAACATGTCGCAGTATTTAAGTCAGCATAGTACCTCTAACAGTTTGACCGAAATCTACCCACTGGTTTTTGTGTGAAGTTTGAACAAACACACATTTTTTTTTTAATATATTTGATTTACAAAATTTGGTATTAAACAATTTTATAATAGTATATATAGATTACCATTAGGATTACCTAAGGTAAAGATTACTTTAAATAAAGACCTTTCAAGCCCTTAGGCTTGAAAGGTCTTTTATTATATCATAGATAAGGTGATCAGTTAGGTCAACGTTATCCGAAAAAGAGTGGACTTGATAATGTTATCAGATGGTGATCAGCTTCCAAATAAATATGATAGGTTGAGACAAAACACCTTATGTAAAGATTTCATCCTTTTCATTTTTATTTACCTTGACATAAACTTTGACAGATCGCCATTATGTAGCTGGCAGTCATGTATATATCATGTGATAACCTTAAGTTTTCAGTATAATTAGTGCAATATTTGTAATAACATAATTATCATAGCAATACCTTCTCATACTCATCTGTGACCTCTCACTTCCAGATCCTTAACCAACAGAATCATACTCATGAGCAGGCCACCCGAATCATCACGCCACGAGGCATAATAGTTACACAAAGTTTACAATCGCAGATTCCTCAGCACACGGTGGCACAGTCAAGTCAAAATAATGGCCCGCTGCCCCAACAGAGCACGTTGAACACCGTCGCGCAGAGAGCTTCCCCCCACACCCAACAGGTACCAAGGCACATAATTTATTCCTCACTAGCTTTTGCCCGCCTTTCCGCCCGCGTGAATGTCTGTTTTCCGCTACACAGGAAATCCCGAAACGATCATAGTAGATTTTTTAAAAAAACCTTTGATCAACTTGAGCTCTCGTAATTTAAAGGCGGCTACTAAAACAGGGATCAAGCTGTATCTTCAACTCTACTGGTCCGATTATGATGAAACCTGCCGTAGTATTTAAGTCGGAATAGTACCTTTAAGACTGTAACAATTCGATCAAAATCTACCCGCTGGTTTTTACATGAAACTCGAACAAACAAACATGGACGGATTTGGTTTCAAAATCCCTTAATTAGTCGATCTGAGTAGTTTTTTTATTTTTTATTGTCTTTAAATTACAAAATTTGACATAAGCCAACTCGTATCAAGCCAGCGTGGTAGACCCTATGGTCTATCCCGACGCATCTCACTCTGAAAGAAAACCCATGCTCTGCTCTGGGATGATAGATGAGTTGATGATAGTGATGAAATTCTCACTCGAACTTGTGTGGGGCTTGCATTTTAATATTGCCTCCATCTCTTCGTGGATGATGCAATAACTGAGTGTGGTACGAGTGTTCAGGTGAACTGTGGTACGAGTATACTGAATAATAGGCTACAGCATTATTCAGTGATTATTAGGAAATGTCCTAATAATCACTTGAAGATTGCAATAATGATTGCAATCTTCAAGGCACCTACTGTCAAACAAATCTCATGTGGAGAGATGTATGTCTAATTATCCAGTAGACTTCCATAGTATGATAATAATAATAATGGTTTCACCATGACCGTCAATTCTCCGTCAATTAAGTTTGCATACAGCCCATTTGTTGCGCCTTACGCCGTGTGGTTTTATATCTATATGCAACGGAATGCGGCAAATGTTTCCATTAAAAAAAATGTCGCAATATGACTGTACTCTCTGTCTCGCTCCCACATTCTATTGCTCGCATTCCTTAGACGCCGCCGTTGAGCTCTAGATTGATTATAATACGCTAAAGAAACAGATATATTACTGAGGACTCGAACAGTTACCGCATATTTTATACATTAAAACTCAGTAAAGCAAGATTACGAACATGATAGCTGTCGCTACAGTTTAATACGTCATCTATGCTAATATTATAAAGCGGTAAAATTTGTTCATATGTAGAGGGTAATCTCCGAAACTAATGAGACGGTTCTAAAAATTTTTTCACTGGTAGAAAACTACATTATTCTTGACTGCTATAGGCTATAAATTATATTTATATCATGCATATTAGCCGAGCTATTACAATGTTTGTCTAACAAGTCGGAAAGGACACTTCTTGTAAAAAAAGCGCGCGGACGAAGTCGCGGTCAAAAGCTAGTTCATTATAAAAGAGAATTTACAAAATTACCGTATACTATGAACAAAAGTTTCCAGTAGACTCAATAAGTAGTACCCGATCATGAGTATGATTATAGGCGCAGCCATATTGCAGATGCAGCAGGTGAAAAAGGTCGTAGTGCAGCCGAACAACGCCAACGACATGGACGATCTGGAGGAGAGTATAACCGCGGCGATACTGACCAAACACTCGGTCAGCGACAGTCTGAACGCGCCGCCCCAACCGTTTCACACTCCATCCCCGGGCCTGAGGCCACAGAACCACCCCGCGGGCTCGACCCAACAACACCAACCAGCGAGCTTCAACTCGCAACACGGGTACCAACAGCAGCTGACGTACGAGCAACAGCACGTGCAACACCCGCAGACCTTGACGCAGTTGTTGATGGAGTCAGACTCGGCGGAGGAGGACCGACAAGTGTTAACCTTGAGCAATGGACAGAGGATAACACTCGCCGAGTACAAGCGCATGCAGCAGCCCCCGCGCACGCCTGTGCAGCAGCAACAAGCCAGGTGAATATTGTACAAGTTCGCCCGGTTATACCATTCGACACCTTCATGGAATAACATCGCAACTCATTTTTTTCGCACGTGGAGTTAGAGTTTGACAAACGAATCATGAGCCTGAAAAAATGCGGCAAATAAAAAAAAATGAGCAAATCATTACTTTCTCATAATATAAATTATAAATTCTATGATATAAAACAATATTAACAATTGTCCATTAATTCATGATATAAATTCAAGTATCAATATGTATTATCCTTACTATATTTAGTAATACCGGAGCTGGATTTTTTGAATTTGCCGCTATTTTCAAGCCCATGGTTCTTGTGTCAGTCTCTATACATATAGTTCTTGTTAACTAAAAAGAAATATATTAAAATATATAACAGTTTTCTTTTACAGCCTTAAAGTAGAGAAAATGTTGCTCCTAAAAATATTAGAAATGATTTTTTTGAAGTTGGTTGCGATGTTATTGCATGGAGGTGTCACATTATAATGATTTAAGTCAGAGTCTTGTGTTATTTGTGCTAATGAGGCTGTGAAATGGACTGCAGTGTAAATCCTTTCTGTCCCTGGTACGATCAGTATTATAGAGTCAATAGCAGAACTCAATATCTTATGCGTTTTCTGAAAGAGGGAGTCCATTACGATTGGGGCTCGTATCCTAGAGATTTGAAAACAAAGCTAAAAAAATTATGAATGAACTTTTTTAAATGAATTGTTTCCTTTATAGTAATAAATTAACGGAATTTTTATTTCCATTATAGTTTACGTACAATTAGAGTATACGGATCTCATAAAAATTAATTTAAAATTGTACATTTTAAATTTCTTGCGGTACCTAGCGAAAACTAATCTCCGTGTTGCTTTGATTTGAAACACGCACACATTACTGTAATGTCTGAAAGAGTAAATTATTCACCCTCCCCTTCTGATGCAATATAACTATAAATGACTCGATTTATCGATATAGTTATTATCGTGTAATAAACATATAAATTAGTATTATAGTAGACTCTTAAAACTTAATAATGATTACTATTTTCTTCACCACAGAGAAACTGGAAGACAAACCTTAGTTAGAAGTAAAGAGCAACAGAGGCCTGTGCAGAGAGTGACGCCCATGCAGACACAGCAGCAGGCACCTCCGCACGGTATTTACTTATATATTATACCTTTGCAGTAGCAGTATTCAGACTTAAATTGGAGAGAACCCTTTGCCGTCGGTGTCCCCATAGCGGAAACTTTTTTAAATTGTAGAAGTCGCAATATACCATTCTTTAGAACATTACAGAGATTAAAAATGTTGTACTCTTACGTATTATGACTAGTAATAAATACAACAAATGAGTTTCAATAAATTCTGTACGTTTTACACAATATCCATAATGACTGTTGAAAAGTAATAGAACATAAGCTACATTTTAGTCATAAATGAGTTATGTATGCCATGCCATCCTATTTAAAATTGTCCGCTTTTTCGAATGCGCTTACTCCCATGGCTCCACTTCTACTCAATCATTTGATTGGTCTAATCAAGATCAATTGATTTAAGCTGCATAAAACCACATAAAACAACGTCGAATGAAATAAATAAATGCTTTGCCAATTAAAGCTTTTTTATTTTTCTCTATTTTAGAGCTGTTTCTATTTTCACGTTATGACAATAATTGAAAAATTTCCAGTTTTTAATGTCCATTTTCCAACTTTAACTTCAGGAGAGCAGTTTCAAACTTTAAACTGCTCTCCTGAAGAATTTGGTTTTTGTCGCTTATACCTTATTACCTTTCAATCGTCGATATAGTGACCTGTACAGAAAAATAACTGCGAAACGCTAGATTTGCCCCGACCTGCTGGTACTCCCAAAAGTAAAATCTGCCGATCGCAAAGGACTGACCGTTTCGTACTGTATATTTTATTTGGCTTGAATAATCTTGTCTTAGATAATGTAGCGGAAACTTAATGAATATGATTTTCTTCGCATGGTATTTTCAAGTGAGATACTTTCACTAAATAAAGTTGGAAACAAGATAGTCAACACTTCATTATAAACCAAGTGTGAATGAAGAACCCAAGTCTCGCAGAGAAATTCCGAGCATAGCTCTTTCCATTGTTCGCTGCATGACCTTGAGCTTTCTTATGAGGTCCATAGTCAATGGTCATGTTTCAGATCCATGGGTCATCACTGGCATTACGCACTGATTGAATACCTTAGTCTTGAATCTTGTTTGACTAAGACTAACATTCATTGGTTTATCTAATCATATTAAATTAAATTAAAAATTTAAACAATTATTCTTTGTTTGTTTCTAGAAAGTAATGAAGTATCTGGACCCTCGGAGCAGACTCCGGAGCCACAATCTGCTAAAATGTTAATTTTCTTACAAAATGGTGAACAAAGATTAATTACTTTCACACTACCTAAAGAAAGTTGTACGCTACAGGAAGTTCTTGAACAAGTGAGTATTTTTGTTAGTAAGTTTATATTAAGTCAGTTACACACTACTGTGATATGATTCCTGGCTGAAATGATTGGCTCCACATATTTTACATTTATGATTTCAAGACAGTCAAATTATTATATACACTAACTTGTTGGCTAGCCTCACGCATGTTTTTCGATAAAAAGTATCCTATCTGTAATTCCAGTTCACGTACTAACTATATCGTATAACACGTATCGAATTTCATTAGAATCTGGGAGTCGACAACTTTGATAAATTATTTTAAACGCTTTATATGTGAAAAAACATACCCGTGTATAAATATTTAATAAAAATAAATTACACCTTTATTTGCAATAAACATATATTATTCAGTTTAAATAAAAAATTACCACAAAACGCGGCAGTATGGTCATGTGACATGTGACGTCATTGTGCAATAAACAAAACTTATATGCGAAATTGATTTTCTTTAAAGTTTAATTGCGAATAAAAGTTATGAACATGAAAAATTACTACCAATGCTGTGTTGTGCGACGTACAGATAAAAAACAACAAAATAAATCTGATAACCTAACTACGCTGTCAAATGTGTATATTTATTGAACGTAAGATGTTATGTTTACTAAATAACGTTTCAAATCATGTTACTCGCAGATAAAAAATCTTAATTTTCTCAGAGAAAAATAAATTAATAATTATTTTTTTTCATATTTGTATTGTTTTGAGCTTTTTATCGATATACCGTTATTATTAAATGATTAATTTTAAATTTTTAAACATACTGTCAACTCTGACATGCGTAATTAATCTTACCTCAAATGATCTGACACAGCATGAGACTGAATAATTTACATCCGATATATAACATTCCAAGTTTGATATTCAAAATGGTCCCTCATCTTTCAATTTCAGGTCAATGTTCCTTTTTCAGAAGATACGCACATACAGTGTATGCAAAATACAAGTAGTGAAATTGATTATTTTGTATCGGTTGGTTCAACGACTAGAATTGAAGAAATGTTAGAGAATCACCCGGTATGTATCATTACATATTCGTTATATTATTTGTTGATTCGATGATTTTGTGCGATGACCAATTTCAAGATTAAAACAACTATTTTCAAAAATAGAACACCATCACGTGCGTGCGTGCGGCTGTGTGCCCGCGCGCCTGTGTGTGCGCGCGCGCCTGTGTGTGCGCGCGCGTGTGTGTGCGCACGTGCATGTGTATATATACATATATAAGCATCAGCACAATGATCCAATCAATCCATTTGTGAACATAATGATATAAAATATATAATAAAGGCAAAATCAAGGGCCCTGACATATATTAGAGGGATATGGCGGGCTATAGCACAGCTATAGCTATTAAAAAAAAATCAATCCATGATTAAGTTTACAAAACAGTAAATCAAAAAGGGCTGCAGCAGTATGTCTTATTAATGGAAATGAGGTATTTGGATCTTGTTTTTTTTTCTAAAATAACTTTTAAATGTTCTTTTTTTAATATTTTTATAAATACAAACTATCACTCCATTTCTCCTCTAAGGTGTTAATTTAAAAAAAAATTCTTCTTAAATTATCCCTACATAGTAAATCAATACGCACTCCAAATTTCAAGTTTCTACTTTTAGCAGTTTAGATTACAGTTAGCATGATATAGACAACAGTTAGCATGATATTTAAGTCGAAACTACTCTAATACTTTGTTACAGATGCTAGTAGGAGATTTAAATAATAGAAATTCCCCCTCAGTAATGTCGCAACCTACAAATAGTGAAATTTCTACACCTGAGAAATCCCAGTGTAGTGAAAATGGTACGTTTCTGCATTTACACACCAATACTAGTAAACGTGATGTTGCTATATTACCCGATTGCGCCAGAGGGAGGGTTATGTTTTCAAGTGTATGTATGTATATTTCTTTGGCACACTGTTGCTTAAACGGCTTGATGGGTTTTAGCTTGAGAGGTGTCGTTAGATTAGTGTTAACTGTGAGAGTGACACACTAGGTATATCAAAATTATAAAAGATTTACATTTTTCACGCAGGCGGATTTTTTTTTTTTTGTTCAGTAACTAAGCTGGTTTTATAAATATAGCTGTCGATAGATGTATGCATTCCTGACGGTTTGTGATTAGAATATAAATTACACTTTGAAGTATCAATAAATTTAAGATAAAAATAAAAATATCATATTTCATTTATATGTGCTCCCTCTCACTCTGAGAAGAGACTCGTGTCCTGAAGCGGGACAGTAGAGATGGCTGGATGATGGTGATCGTACGTGCTACTGACTAAACTTTAATACTATTATCATTTGTGCTGATTCTGTTGTAACAAACAGAACTTATTATTTATAGTTTATACTTACATTACTTATAGTACAGATGATTAACATTATATTGTTCATTTCGTAGTAAGTAATAGTCCAGAGTCGCCCGAGCAGCGGTCGCCGCCTCCTCGCCGTGTGGACGGCATGCTGGCTGTGTGTAAATCTTGTGGTTATACAGGATTCGACTTCAACCGCTGCGAAAGGTTTGTTTATATATAAAATTTTATACTGAACGAATAGATTTGCTTAGGCACCAGCATACAACGTCACTCGATCTCTTCTCGTGGGTGACACGAGACCCGGCTATGAGATACATCAGGATAATGGGTGATTACTGTGAGATATATCAGGGTAATGGGTGATTACTGTGAGATACATCAGGGTAATGGGCGATTGCTGTGAGATACATCAGGGTAATGGGTGATTACTGTGAGATACATCAGGGTAATGGGCGATTGTTGTGAGATACATCAGGGTAATGGGCGATTGTTGTGAGATACATCAGGGTAATGGGCGATTACTGTGAGATACATCAGGGTAATGGGTGATTACTGTGAGATACATCAGGGTAATGGGTGATTACTGT
>WUAW01000581.1:1833-36483 GCA_017165845.1 Thaumetopoea pityocampa | reverse complement strand
CGATTGCTGTGTGACGTTGGCATAATAATAGCGTCACTCCATATCTTCCCGTGGGTGCTGTGAGAACCAGCTGAGGGATGTACCAGGATAATGGGCAGCAGCGTTACCTTGTTATTCAATCATAACCTGCTGCGATCTCCAATAAACCTGCCAAGATTATGGCAAATCCCTCCTTTTTAAGGAATAGATGATTGAATAATATGATTTCAGGAAGGTCTGTGATTTTTAAGATGCCTGCCAAGCATAGAGATTGTTTTTTTTAGACAAAAAGTTTCGCTAAGACAAGTTGTTACAATATGTGTAACCTAATCTTTTGAGTTTTAATCTGAAAATCGATTAATTTGTTCACCCACCACAATCAACCCCAACCACGAATATTGTAATATGGATGGTGCTGAATATTCATAACTTGATTGTCCTTGGATTAATATTATCTGTTAATCTACATTTTAAAGCAATCAGTCCTGTCGTTTGAAGAGATAAAGAATATACAGACAAACACACATTCATATTTGTTATAATAATAGGAATGACATCTTTTTCTACAGGTGTAAACGAGTATTTACCGAGGAACCTAAAAGTGTACCAATAGCAAGTAAGAAAATAGAACAGAAGAAAAAGGAACTAGAGAAATCAATACTTGAAAAACACAAGTAAGTTGCCAGTTACAAAATTTGTTTATAACATACATACGCTCACGCTGATATTCCATAGGGGTAGGCAGAGACTATAGTATATACGATATACATACAATCACGCCTTTTTCCCATTAGGGTAAGCAGAAACCACTTCTTTCCATCAACGAGACGTGTCGGGTGGCGAACCACGACGCCGCCATTTTATAAGGTTCAAAAATGATTAAAGTTTCTCATTGCCTACCCACGGATTAGTGGAGAGGAAAGTAAAAATGATGAGGTAGGAAAGGTGTATTGAAAAGGACTATAGGATATAGGACTATTTCGGAAGGAGTAGGAAAAAACAAGGAGTAGTGTATAAGTTATGAGATGACTACATTCATATATACACATTTTACCTTTTCAGGTTATGACATGGCTCAATTTGCATTAAAGTATTTATGATAAACTTACAGTAACTCACCTTTTACCGTTATATATTTCGATGTTTTAAACAAATGTGCAAAAAAAGTTTTTTAAATTTGTAGATTGGATAAGTCTACAAATGTTATGCCTTTTTCGCTGGCACCACAGAAATGTTCATGTATAAATGTATTTTAATTCCTGTTATAAAATGTTTATTTTTTTTTTAGTACATGCGGAGAGGGTATAAAACTAAATTTATTAAAAAGCACAATCAAGACTCTGAACAATAAAACTGTAAGTAGATAGTTAATTTCATAAATTGACATAATAAGAGTTGGTATAATTATTAATAAAATTAATATAGATCCTTATTCACCTTCAGAATAACCCTACCGATGTATGTACAGTAGTTTCCAATCTTCTTGATTGGGCTGAACTTAGGCACGACCCGATATGTAGAATGTAATATAGAATCAATGCGCAGTCGGGCTGGTGTCAATTCTGATGTAATACATCTTAAACTAAATTTCGACTCTCCTCTCTTTTTCTAATTCCAAACACCAAAACGAGATAGCAAACATTTTTAGCGAGTACGAACCATCATTTCTGTCAAAAGGTACAACAGATGTTGCGTTTCTGCGTGCCTAGTCGGCATGTCCCGAGGTCACGTCTAAATTTATATGTACTTAATTTTGACGTGCTTAAACAAAACTCACAGCGCCAAAATTGTTCCTATCTTCGTTTGGCGTTTGTCATTAGAAAAAGACAGGAGAGCCTAAGTTTAGTTAAATTGCGTTATAGCAGAATTTACACCATTGAATTTATTTGTTAGGCAATTTGTTGCTAACAGCCCATGCGCAACAGTGATTAAATGTAATAATGAAGTACATGTGGTAACCCACTTCATTAGAATGGTAGCATGAAACCTCAAGAGATGACGCAGTTCTTGAGTGACGACATTAGAAGTCTGAATCACGCTCATAAAGTTTGATAGCGTAGTTTCTAGCGTATATACAACGTCCCGACATCAATCTTCGGGGCAGTGGCAGGCTCCGCCAGACGTAACACCGGTTTGGTCGGAAGGTCTTCCCTTTTCCGATACTGCCATTCCTGCCACATTTCAACCCATAACTCTTGACGTAATTATTAACGTCATCATGGTTTATGTTCATTTCGCTATATACATAATAATTTATAATATAAAGTGTGAGTCTTAAATTTATTCACCCATTATTATTACTAGAGTTATTACTACATTATTACTAGAGTCTACCTAATGAAAGTAGAGACTGGAATTATTTGCACACTTTTTATATGGCAATACTTAGTGTTCCAACGTTCAAAAATTTTCCCTTGATAACAGAATATTTTGAAAGATGAAATGAAAATTATAGAAGTTATAATAATGATACTCAACTACATATATACCTGATTATATCATTATCATAATTTTTAAACAACTAGGCTTCAACTTCGTTGAGATTGTGCATGACACATTATTAATTAATATTTCTAAATAATAGGTGAAATAAAATCGCTTGTTATAATCTACTTATAGATAAAATGTTTGGCAAGAACAGAAAACAAATATTTAGGTTAAGGGATTTTTCCCAAAAAAAAAAAATAAACGGGGAAAACAAGAATCAATCAATAGCATCACTAATATTCTAGTAATGGGGTTGCCATACTGATATTTTTTAAATTTGCCGCTCTTTTTCAGTCTCTACTTTCATTAGACAGACTACTACTATATTATGCTATACTTTTCGTATCCTTTATCTAACTCGAAAACTGATCATAACTTACATTATTTTATACTATACACTTGAATACATACTATTTCGTGACTCTAAAACCCTGTAATTTATTTCATAAGAATCTTAAAAAATAAATTATATTTAACTTCAGAACAGTGAATAGATAATCAAACAACTTAATACCGATAGCAGAAACGGTTAAATATGCTTATGACGCTTAGCTTAGATTGATTGATGCTTAGCTTAGAGTGTAGAGACACTGTGCAAAGAGCTTGCCTTCACTTAGCGTATTTGCTTTTGCATGTATCGCCATAGCTTTTAAGTTGTTACAATTGTCATTTGGAATCTTTGCCTTGTGTTCTGAATTGTCTTCGGAGTATAAGCTGTATTTTCTATCGGAAATTAAGTTACTGTGCTCGCTAGATTTGCATACCTAGGCTCATATAGGCGCTTTTCCTCCATTACTCAACCCGTGAGAAAGTCCAATTACTCGACCCCGCTATATAATTTACTTAACGGTTATGTTATCGCGTGTCGGTATTGTGACTTTGATTCGACTCATGGCAGTTTCAATATTATACATGGTACATAATAACAAGATTCATATCAATTCACGATCACTGTCGTAAGTAGGTAAAAATAATAATTATATTTCTGTTGGTTATGTAGATAAAAAAGAAAGTATCAGATTCTTCGAGAATGTTAGGTACCTGCCGGTTTCGTCTGCCGACTCACAAGAAACATGCATAATGATACATTAGCATAAAATTGCGCTATATTTCTTAGTCTTTATCGTTCTTCATAATCAAAGTTGTGGCAGAGAGTGTATAAACGTTGATATTTTGTCAGAGTGTACAAGAAAAAAAACCAGCAAGAGTGAGAAAACCGAGAGGCAAACAACCAGATCCAGAACCTGTCATTCTTACTTTAAGCTCTGATGAAGAGGACTCCAATAGTTCGTTGCTGAGTAATCAGGTATGTAATATTCCACAATAGGTTTCGTTCGAAGCTCCGCCCGCGCGAATATCGGTTTTCCCTCTAAATGCAAAATCCCAAAATAAATTATAAACTTACAAAAATGTCAGTGATCCACTTTTACTTGAGCTCTCGTACCATAATGGTAACTACTGAAACGGAGATCAGGCTATATCTTCACTTCTACTTGACCAATTTTAATGAAACATGCTGCAGTATTTAAGTTGGAATAGTACTTTTAAGACTGCAAGGGTTGTGATCAAAATCTACCGGCTGATTTTTGCGCGAAGTTCAAACAAAAAAAACAGATGCGAAGAAATAAAAGATGGTTTCGGTTTCAGAAGACCTTAATTTTGAATTATCTTTAATGTACAGGCAATTATGATTAACAATTTTATAATAATATAGATAGATAACATGAAAGTAAATCATTAGATAAACTTCTTCAGCTCCTTTTTCATCTGTTTGGCGTTAATAGTCCGGGCTTTTAATGCCAGGGGTCTATCTAATTGATGTGGCATTTGTGGATTTTATGCGGGATAAGATTTAGTACCCATCCGTAACTAATTACTATATAAGTCATTCTTAATTCAACACAGTCCAGCTTGGAGACGTTTTTGAATTTCTAGTGGTGTAAAGTCAGCAAATAAATAAATAAACAAATTTGTTTCCTATTTTTATCTTTATAGGCAGGTACTTAATAATATACACATTAAATGTAATTTAATATTTATAGCTAACTTCTAACGCTACTTATGACTGATGCGAGGCGCGCGGTAGCTAGCGCAAACTGGTTTATTCCGGTTTTAGTCACTGTGTGTACAAACGCTGCTACAAACGCAAAAACGTCTCCAAACTCATTTATCTGTAAAGGCAAAGGCAATACAAGTCATATAAAACGTTCACCTACCTGTGAATACGAAATCATTTCACCATAGGCTTACATGTAATTAGGTCCAGCTTAAACATTATTTCTTTTATTTCTAGCATGAACAATCAATAAGTATGAAAGAACCATCACTGAGTGAAATCGAAGGAGGCACTCCAGACAGTGGCATCGGTTTTGATAACCTAGACGGTAAGTGGTTATTAATTATTACACATGTTCCTTTACCATCTATTAAAACAAAGTGCATCGACGGACCTGGACGTAACGCAGCGTTCTTTAATGGCTGTCAGGCAACTGACAGGTGCAAAGGAGAGGCTTACGTTCGATACACGACAACGACGATTTCATCAGCATCACCTTTAATCATTCATACCACCGGTGACCATGAAATATCAAACGGCCTTCCGATGTTCATACTACATCACCGTGCTATCAACATCCAGGAGCGTGCATAGAGTTTTTTATGCAGGGTAGGCAGAGAGTTTTAAAAGCTATTAACATAAATACTGCTATGTTGATTTTGTTACATCGTCTTTTTGGTTAACTAGTTTTCACCTAAATATCATATACATTCATATACATATCAGTCTACGGATATTCGAAATGGCCCTTCGGCGCGTTTGTTTGATGTTCAGTATTTGCATAATTAGGTTAAAACAGTGAAAAGTCGGCGGTGTGAGTATAGTACGCATGTATAAAATTATTTTAGAAAAATAATTATTTGTATGATATATTGAATATTGTCACGTCTGGATTCACCGCATCGCCCAGACCTTGATAAGTATCTAAATTGAACGGTAGGTCGCCTAATACTTTCCCGGGTACATCTGGATTCCATTAATATATATATATATATATATATATCACACACGTCTGTCTTTATGTAAAAATGTCTGCAATATGGAATCGTAAAAGTTGGGAAGACGTTTCATTTCCGTAAGAAGGTTTTTTTCTATTGGAGTAATGGAAAAGTCTGTAAGTCGGTGCCAACCTTGGGTGTTTCTTAAATAGGTGTGTTTTAGCAACAAGAATGACCTTTCGGTCGAAGTACTGCTCGCAGAAACTGTAAAGACGCTGAATTCTAAAATGGCTGAATAGATTTCTTCAAACTTAATAAAAAAAGAAAACTGCTGACGAATATATCAAGAACATCAATGAATGGGATGTTGAAATATGATCTATTATTGGTAATGGTCTACATTCGAGTGAAAGTACATTACTTAAACGAACGCCTAAGAAAATTAAGACTCGATCAATATTGGCACTTGTTAAAAGACACGATCCAAAAAGATTTTGCTTACTGACGTAAAAATTTTGGCCGTTGAAAAAAAAACAATCGACAGAATTATAAAGTTCATGTCAAATGCTCAAAAGAGCTTCTGTTCAAAATGTTCAACGATTACCCGGCTAATGTAATAATGCAATGGGTGTGTGGGTCACGCGTAAAAGCTTAGACCACAGTGCGTATAAGCTTATACGCGTGACACCACAAGTGTTTCATACGATGGTGAGTTGGAATTGCATTTTTGTCAGTAAAGCTCAATGAAAAGTCGCAAAATTATCAAAATAACATCTTGAAGGGTGTTTTAAAACGATTAACTAACAACTTTTTAAAAAAGAAAGAATGGGGTGTTCCTGCAAGATTCAGTGCCCTCACATATGGGGCGGAGTCCACATAGAAGCGGTTGAAGGACTATTTACCAGAGTTCATCAGCCTAGTAGGATGGCCCTCATCAAGTCCACTTGAACCCGCCGGATTACGCATAGTGAACAAAAGTGGTGCGGTGAGACTTACGCAGAGAAACGAAGTGTATACCATTGCAAAATAATCTTTCCGCTACCAATAGCGAAACCCACATGACTGAAAGAGCTTATTTATATTCAACACAAAGGCGACAAAATACTTTGTCCAAAATTTATTTGTCTAATAGCGTAAGAAAGGAATGATTATTATATTATATACTCTATTTTAGTAAATTATATACATTTATTATATTACCATTCTTAACGAAATTTTACGTCATACAATATCGATATCGGGTGACATTTTGTAAACATCATTTCCCAACACTAGCCGTACACATGCCTCCGCCAAAAAGAGAAGATTTAAAAAAGACCTGTGATAACATGTGACCTCAGTGGTCCAACGAATACAATCATTATAAAATGAGCTGTCTCGAGATTGATAAAATTGAAATAATATTTTATTCCGTATTTTTTATGAAATGTTGAATGACGCGTTTTCACGTCATTTGTTAATTGAAAAAGCAAATAATTTCATTCCGACTCGCTATTACGCACAGGTTCACTACTTAGTCAACACTGTAGTGGTAGTCCATGCATCGGTTTATCTTATATGTGCGTTGTACAATGGACTGTAAGATGAGGAATAGGAAGTGCCTTATGGTTGTCAGGCACTGGTTGAGTTCCACATCCGTTCTCTAATCACCAAGTCTCCGATGTACAGCTCACTTGCGTAGAACACAGCACTACTGCGGAGCCTATATTTATTTTGGCTTGATTTTTTGTTTACAAACAGTATCGTGGTTTTAATTGCGGATATTTACATACTAGTTTTTACCCGATTTGGTTTCAGTAGCCCTTAATTAGTCGATCTGTGCAGTTTGTCTTTAAATATCTTTGATTTTTGAAAATTTGACATTTAACAATTTTATACATACCTACATACACTCACGCCGATATCCCATAGGGGTAGGCAGAGACCATAGTAAATACTAAATACATGCAGTCGCGCCTCTTTCCCATTGGGGTAAACAGAGACAACTTCTTTCCACCTGCTACGATCGTTTAATGTAGCAAAGTGGATATCCGCAGCCCACATTTCGCCCTCGTGAGCAATGAATAAAAAAATTAAATAAATAATTAAAAATTAAATATAATACGAATAAATTATCATAGAATATTTAAGAGGTGCGACGCGTTATATGAGTTGTGTGCGAGTATCGACTTATGTTTGCAACCCTTTGACTCGAGGACTGTTATTTTTACAGATTTCCTCATTTTGAAGTCTATTTCACTCAAAAACTCCGAGCATGGCTATCTCAATCGTCCGCTGTGTGACTGAGCTTTCTTATGAAGCCCATTGTTAGTGGGCATGAAAATTCTCAACCTTACCGAGGATTTTCAGCTTAGAACAGATGATTATGCTGGTCTTCAGTTTCATCATCTGGGTTTGTTCTATAAATAGATTTCTCGCGAACTACAGCTTTTATTTGAAGTATTGGAATATTATAATACAATATAAGAAGAAAATCGCAGTAAAGATACTGCCGTAATTACGAAATGGCTAAAGGACTAGTTTCCAAGCCATAATAATTAAAAAATTAGAAAGAATTAAATATTATACGTTTATTCTGACAGGCATAGAAAAGAAATAGAACTCACATTAATAAATAAAGTTAATAACAGCTATATTTTTTTGAGTTTTTGTTGTAATCCCAGCGATTCAACACCTGAAGTTTTTTATTGTTTCAGATTATTGTGATGTTTAGTATTTATATATCGAACGTCAATATTGTAACTTTAAAATAGGAATAAAACTAAGGTTAAAAATATCTCGACTTTTTTCAAAGCAAATGATAGCAAATAATTTCATGTCGTTTACGTCGTCTTCATGGATGCATCATACTTGGATTGACAATGCAAAAGAGAAAGATATAGTGCACACGTATGCTAAAGCGACATAGACAGGCGAGACCATTCATCTACAATTCTACATGCTATCGGGCTATATTAGTATAGCGACATGTGTGCAAAACAAAACTTGTTTATTTTTTTATAATATCAAGTGTTATGGTGTTTAATAAACGTAATTAATTACGGTTATCTGTGTCGTACCTGGATCTACCTCATCTGAGAAACAAAACAAGAATTATTTATTTCATACGTACGTAAGTCCTCTTGAAATGTTTACCAGTCGGAATATTTTATTACTGCTACAGAAATTTTACTGTAAAGCCTTAGTTCCCAAAGTGGTAGAGTAAAGACTCGACGGGGGTTTACGTTGGCGTACGCAAATTTCCATAGTTAGATCTAATCTTCACATTTTTTGTTGAGTTTTGGGAATATGGTAGAAATGTAGCTGCAGGGGGTCCACTGGAACCAGCTAAATTTTGAAAGTGGTCTATAAGAAAAAAAGTCTGGGAACCTCTGCTGTAAAGGAAAAATTATAACATTTTATTACATAACATTACAATAATTATAATATTTTTTTTTATTTTATTTTAATACTCTCAATGCATAGAAATTCTATATAAAACAATTATAAATACGCGAATTTTTGCTATTCTTAACCTTACGTTTGTAGTGATTTGATACATTCGATCACACTTATTGAGATGTCCTTACCTGGCAAAGGTATGCCCTGAAATACGTCTTTAACTTCGTTATATTCTTAAAATTCATTTTTTTTTTATTTTTATGGTTCTATCTGTAATCAATGGAACTATTATAATTATTAAAGAATAATAAAGATTACGGACATATTTACAATGCTATGGCCGAAATATTGCGATTGTCTCTATGTTTCGGTTTACTTTATGAGGAATGGGTCTTTCTTCGTGCAGAAAATGCCTAACGCATACCGCGATGCTGAGTACGCAGCACAACGGTTATAGGGGATTTGCACCCAATAAAACTGCACGCGTCCTTCTGTAGCCCGTGTGCCCGGCCGCGGGGGTCACTCGCGGATTCGTCGCGGTGATGAGGAGTGGGTCTAATTTTGTGTAATACTAGCTTTTGCCCGCGGCTCCACCCGCGTGAATGTCGGATTTCTGCTACATGGGAAATCCCGACATAATCATAGATTTATATAAAAAAAACCATAGAACCACTTTTACTTGACCTCTCGTACCTTAGCGGTGGCTACAAAAACAGGGATCAAGCTGTATCTTAAATTCTCCTGAACCGATTTTGATGAAACATGCCCCATTATTTAAGTCGGAATAGTACCTTTAAGACTGCAACAGTTTAACCAAAATCTACCCGCTGGTTTTTGCGTGAAGCCAGAAAAACAAACAAACATCGACGGATTTGGTTTCAAAAGCTCTTAATTAGTCGATCTGCATAGTTTGTTTTTAAATATTTTTGGGTTTTTAAAATTCCACATTTAACAATTTTATAATAGTATACATTTTAGGTACCAACATTTACAGTATACCTTATCTGTTTGTCGTAGTGACTATTTTTTTCGCAAATACCTTTATATTGTAAAATCAAATTTCCGGATCTTTTTCATTTTCCATAAAAAAAACACGAAAGTAGAATGTTTCGGTAGAAACATCTGAAGAACTGAGGAGAGTTGATAAATAAAAGAAATATCTCATGACAGCAAAACTATTAAATTTTATA
The DNA here is from genome assembly GCA_017165845.1 of Thaumetopoea pityocampa. Taxonomy (NCBI): domain Eukaryota; kingdom Metazoa; phylum Arthropoda; class Insecta; order Lepidoptera; family Notodontidae; genus Thaumetopoea; species Thaumetopoea pityocampa. Next base: position 26,452 of record WUAW01000581.1, on the reverse strand, counting down.
ATGTTGAAACCAGAAATTTGAAATAACTACATCAGCACCCAGAAAAAAATGTTAAAATTTCTTGCAAATTTGCAATTTTTATCTAAATTTTGTTAATTTGGGTAATCTTGCCTACAAAATAGTTTAATTTACTTTGACACCTTCCGTTTTGTTCTTTAAAATATCAAATATTTCTAATAAAATCTTAGTCATCGCCCTTGCGCTGTTATGAAAAGACCTCTGTGTTTCTTTTTTCAAAAATATGTTTTGAAAATGCTCAACAGCGAAACTAAAACTGCGTACGAAATGAAACGTACGTAATTTAATTTTAGTTTGGCAACACGGAACCGGTATTATTACGCTTCGTGCGTCATTTTAAGTGGAGTCTATAGTTCGTTCTCAAGAAGGAGATCAACACATGCCGAGCGGTATGCGACATGTGTCGCAGAAAAATACCTCTCATTCATGTGGCCTCATATGGAGTCAGGAGAGACGCAGGCAATCTATCGATAAATCTAAATTATCATGCAGTCGTAGCAAAGCACTATTCCGGCACATATACACATTACACGGACGCTGCTGTCTTTTTTGGTCTCATACTTAATTTTCCGCTGCCAAACCATAAGTTAGTATATATGATATCTATGATTTTCTTCGATAATGAATTGATGTCAAGGAATTTTGGCGGGAACTCGAATGAATTGTCACTTGAAGATTTATTTTAACCTTTTGTATATGTTTATTGTGATGTTTAATATTTGGTGTTGTTTTGTGTATTAATCGTCAAAAATCGTGAACAATATTGTAACATTGTAATAAAACTGTGACTAACATAACAGCGATCGTATTTTTCAAGCCAATAAGTCTGCGTAAACTCATGCTCAGTCAATGTGGTAATTGTGGGATCGACCTCAAAACTCCCAAGAAGCAATAAAATAAGACGGACCAGTATTTTATTGACTTATGAAAAAAATATATAATTACGGCAAACCAGGCTGTATGGGCTTAGATCCTTTTGCTTTCCCTTTAAAAGGGAAAACTTGAAAATAAATGAATTGATGTTAAGGAGTTTTGATGGCAACTCGAGTGAAGCGTCATTCGAAGTTAGGTAAGAACAATCAGTAAAAAAAGTCATTTGAAGTCTTATTTTGACGTTTTGTATTTGTTTATTGTGATGTTTAATTTATAAATTTGGTGTTGTTTTGTGTATTAATCGTCAGTAATCGTGAACAATATTGAAATAGTGGTATAAAATTGTGACTAATATAGCAGTGACCGTATTTTTCAAGACAATAAGCCTGTGGGAACTCATGCTCAGTCAATGTGGTAATCCTCGGATTGACGTCAAAACTTCCAAAAAGCAATAAAATAAATAAACACAGCATTTTATTGACTTTTGAAAAAAATATAACTACGATAGAAAGGGCTTAGATCCTTTTGCTTTTTGCGAGGGAAAACTTGAAAAATATTAATTGATGTTAAATTTCCCAAAAAATAATAATTCTTGACTTAAATAACAAAGACTGGCTTCACTCTCGTTACCAATTGAGTTATTAAAATATTTTGTATGACATTGACAATAGGCTTGGAAAGTATCCAGAGTCCTAAAACATTTAAAAAATCGACCTGTCTGTTCTGTGTAGTCTGTGATATCTGTCGATCGTTCACGATGCAAATTATAGCGTTACTTATTTTATTAATTCCTTAAAATTCATAGACCTGCTATGAAACTACAAAATGTTTATTAATAAATTTAAACCAATTGAAGGTATGTAATATCTTTAACGATTGGTTTACTATGATCGTTTTTATCAAACAATAAATTTCAGCTTGGAAGAGCTTTGAGGCGTGTGCAATTTTATTGTTTCAACAATAACTAATAGGTAATAAATTCAGGATATTCTAACATTAAAAATGTTATATTGTGTTCTTGTATCAAATAAGAACTATCAAACATTGAACTGACAATATATCAATATCTACGCATTAAAGTTCGAGCTTTAGGATTTCTCTATCAGAGTTGTGGAGGTCAAATATACTACTAACAAAATTCGCAATTGCCACATTAGTGAAACATTTTACGGACCCTGAAAGTAAATAGTTTATTAATAAATTCGGATAAAAGAAACGTATTAACATGTAAAATATCAACCCAACACTCTTCCTTCATGTCACGTTCAGAATTTGAAATATCAATTTCATTATTTGCCTTTGTTGTCTTTCAATTACTGGTATTTTGTGCCCAAGTTAAAATGTGGCAGGTCCTTATATACATTTTATAAATCTGAAAATTGTATTACTGAAGATGCTGTGGTTCTCTTATCTGTGTTTGCCAAATTTAAACAAGATGTGTGAATGTTAGACATGTGTAAGAATGCTTATGACTCAAGTAATATTATCTATCAGTGTAGCTTCATTATATATTATGGGTAATTCTCCAGATTAGTGACACTTAGGCTTATTGGCTTGAAATAAATTTTAATCGAATGAGGACCTATGGCTATAGTATATATTAAAAGCCCCTTTTTAGGGCAATTAACACTTGTTTATTTAGTGGCACTCGCCAGTTTAGTGGCTTGCTTCGCTTGCTTGGCTTGTGTGTTTCTATAACAACCTGATATGCTCCTCCTCACTTTGTTAGTCGTAGTATCTATTTTTGCCCATTTATTCTGTTATTTTGTCCTTAAATCACCCACCACTACAGTAGAATCATAAGTACTAAAATAAATATGGTGGCTTCCATTAAGATTTCATTTTAAGAATTTTAAATATTTTTTTCTCAAAAGTGCCCCAAATTGAAGTTTTAAAATTTTCTAGACTTGTGGGTCCTCCATCAATTTAAATTTATTTCAAGTCAATAAGCCTAAGTGTCACTCTGGAGAAATACCCTATTATGGTAGTATGATGAACATCATTCTATCCATTATTCTACATTCTGCAAGCACAAAAGGTATGTGTGAAACATGTGGAAGCAAAATGATTGCTTGTTGTGTGCAGAATATTACCAAATAAATTGCCCTTGACTCCATCTTTGTGATTTATTTTTTATTCAGGTTATGCTTCAGCTTTGCAATCCTTTGAATCCAGTTGGTCATTTGTTCTCCTGTGGATTACTTCATTGTGGATTTTGATTCTCAGAAAAACATTTTTCAGGGAAATTCTGACCATAGCTCTTTCCATTGCTTGCTAGATGACCCTGAGCCTTTTTATGAGAACCATAGTGGCCATGTCTAAAATCAGTAGTCAATATGCAATGACTGATTACCCTGGTCTTAAGGCATAGCAATATTTTGATGAGTGTGAAATCTCATAAAAATATCCATAGTTTTTCGAATGCTACCCATCTAAATCAGTTTCAGGGACTTATCTCTTTTTGGAAGTTGGTTTTACCTAAAAGGATGTGTCTCGGGTATCTCAGTTCATATTCCATCAGAACCTTAAGAATAGAGACCTTTAGGATTATTGGGTAGTATAGAACATAAGTATTAAACATAATTTTGGTCTTCAGTATAGCTGTAAATAATTTCAGAGAATTTAAATTTATTTTCTTGTGATATGCCATGCTGCAATCAGATTGGTTTTGAGCTCTGATCATGGACATGGTGGTTTTTTTTTTACAAACTCTTCAATACGGTTGTACTGTTAATCAGTACAGCGTCACTGAAGAGACTGAAGCACTGCCCTAGTTTCCATTGAATCGAAGGCCTTCTTATAGTCCACAAATGCTAAGCATAAAGACAGATTATACTCCTCTGTTTCTACCGCAACATATGTTTTCTATGCTACTAAAGCTTTTTCGGAAACTGGCTTGTTCAAGCTGGAAGTCATGAAAATTGTCTTTGAGACTGTTTGTGATGTCTCTCGAAAACCACATATATATAAATATGGCTAAGGAGTGAGATAGATCTATAGTTCTTCAAGAGGTTACCCTCTTTTTGTGAAGAAGAACACAATCAAATTTCTACTTCATTCTTTTGTGTATGACAGAATTGAACAATTTCTGCAGAACTGAGTGCAGGTGTCTCTTCCGCCTTCAGCAGTTTGGTAGGAATTGATTCCATCGACACCTGGAGCCTTGTTGCTTAGTTAGTTGCTTGAGAGCAACACCAATCTCATACAGGCTGACATTCGGAATTCCTTCAGTAGTGTTGTTGCAACTTAAACCTAGAGTTAAATTGCAACAACTATATACTGAAGGCATCTTTAATACAATCACGTCTTGGCGTCTTTAACCCTTTTAGTGCCGGACGACGAAATTCGTCGTTCGCTACAATTGCCAAAAGTGCCAACGACGAAATATCGTTGCGCTTGTAATAGCGCCTTATTGTTCGCATTGCGAAAAAGCTTTATCGCAAAATAAATTTATAAATTATCTATAAATCATCTAATTTGATTGAAAATTCAAAAAGTTTTCGTTTCAAAAGAATTTAGAAATCGGTTTGGGTGTGACTTTTTACACATTCTACACCGGTAAGTGCTGAGACTGGTTACGCTGGAGCGATAAGATGGAGACTCGACACCGGAAAATCTCCTAGCACCGAAATCGAAATGTTTATGAGTTATTTGAGAGTTCGTATGCCACGCCGTGTATCGAGGCTAAAATTTTTCTTTCGATCTGTGCTTGACATTTATAAAGAGCGTTTCTAAGCAGTGTTCGAAAACCGTGACGTTTTTCATACAATTTTTATGAAAAAGCTGCGAAAACGAATTTGGACGACGCAGAATTAGAATCATAACATATATTTCATCATCATCATATAAGCCCACAGACGTCCACTGCTGGACATAGGTCTCCTCCAATGATCGCCAAATCGAGCAGGCTATGGGCTGCCTGCATCCACCGATTACCCGCGACCTTCACCAGATCATCGGTCCACCTAGTCGGGGGGTGTCTACCCGCATTACGCTTTCCGGTTCAGGGTCGCCTCTCCAGAACTTTAAGGCTCCAGCATCCATCGGTTCTGCGAGCTATGTGCCCTATGTACGAGCTATATATTTACGATAATAAAATTTTGTTTCAGCAATGTTGTATTATCTACACTAACCACTTGTTTTGTAGCAGATAAAATCCGTTTGTCGTCCGCACTGTACCATCGAGTTATCTTTTATTTTTGTGTGTGAAATGTCATATTTTTTTACAAAATAAATTGGAAATGCAAATTATATATTGCGTACTAAGTGGTTTATATAAAGTTATGATGAAACAATGCCTTATCCTAAGTGTAAAAAGTATTTAAAAGAGAGAACTCAATTTTTATATTCTTTATTAAAATATAATTGTTATAAGTTTATAATTATGTTATTCATATGATTTTCAATTGATATTGTAGAATTAGTATCATTGCTTTATTCTCTATTTCATCCTGAATACGTTGCTTTTTTAATCATGTAAATATCATTTGTACTTTGGATTTTATAAGCGTTTTACCCAAATCTTTGTATATTGTCAAATTTGGCCGGTTATCTTCACACAGGCAGTCGTTTTTCGCCCGGCACTAAAAGGGTTAATACAATCTGTTTTAATATGTCTAGTATCGCGTTTGATGGATGTTGAGATCTATCTATTAAGCTGTCAATATATATATGCATCCACTGAAGACTAGTCACATTATAACATTCTTACATTTCGAGTTCGAATACAAAGAACGCACCTCTGACTTTTCGAAATCATGTGCTCATTAATAATTTAATACTTAATCATCACTTGCTTCAAATGGTGAAGGTAAACATCATAAGGAAATCTATATGCCTGAGAGATTTTCTTAACACGAGATGCTGCAGTGGAATCAGGAGATGGATTGATGATGATAATCATCAGGATTACTAATCTCTCTCAAATATAATCACAATAGTAAGAAAGAAAGAAAACGTTTTTTCATACAGGAAAAAAAAAATAAAGATACAGAAAATAAGAAAGAGAATAACTGTACCAAATGGGAACCCAGCTCAGCATGATGCCAGACAGTATACCCGACGCTAGTAGGTTTAATTTCACTTAATAATGCTATATTGCATGTAAATGCATTTTACAAAATACAAAAGTAATGCATTAGGGCGTTGATACCCAAAGTAGTCTTATTGTAATGTAGTCTATATCGACGCACATTTGGAATGCATTATAAGTCTGAAACATACTACATTTATCAATTTTTAAAATACTACATTTTTTTTTTGTTGACGAAAGCATTCAGACAGAAGTACTATTTATTGCACACTAGTACAAAAAGCTTATAATATTTAAGTGTAAAGAAAATGTTCTTTGACCAGTCTTATAATGAACAAAATGTAATTCTTTCCAAAAAAAACCTTTGTACAGACAGGATTCCACAAATAAATCATTGCAGAAGTCAGCAATGCGCAAATTACTATCTTTGTTTACAATAAATTCTGATTCAATTAAAATGTAATAATATATACATAGTTATGTATATATTATTACATTTTAGCTGTTGCCCACGGCTTCAGTTGTTTAGTTTTTTTTTAATCTTCACTTAATTACCGTAGTACCTCTTTGTAAACAATGTTTGCAATGATCCCTTTTGGGCTAAAATGATTAATTCACCCTCTTAGGAGTAAAATTTTGAAAAACACCGATATATGTGTACGTTTATTTCTAATTAATAGTAGGTATATTAAACGTCGTGCTTCTTTGAAAATGATGGTTTCCATATGTCCGTTCATCCCTTATTTTATCCTATTAATTATTAACCCTCCCTTAGGGGTAGAATTTCCAAAAATCCTTTCTTAATGAATGCTTCACTTCACTTCTTGATTTATGGCGCTTGACCAATATGGTACAATTCTGCCAGTATCCTGTTATGAAAGTATCATAAACTTAGGGGGTGGTGATCGATGAAGATAGAGAATTTTGGTATTGGAAAGACAGAAGGTCCTTCGACGGAAAGTCCTGCGACCAGGGTAATAAATCTAGAAACAAATAAATGACGTAACAATTACATAAACCTGTTGTTAGTAGGGTTAATTAGACAGTAGGAAAGACAGATATTTACAGGTTAGTGTGTTAAGAAGGAAATTATTTACAGTTTGATGTTGTTCGTATATACAAATTTACATAAAATAGGGATAAAGGAGGGGGGAAAAGTGTAAGAAAGAAGGCATTTAAGAGAGGTAGGACGAGGAATTTCGGGAGGGAGGATGTCATAGAGGGAATAGCGTAATTTAGGGCAGCAAATGTTCACATCTTCATCAAGTCCACATTCGCACAAAGCCGTACTCCTGATCCTGAGTTTGGCGAGAAAAACTCGAGTAATGACCTAGTCTGAGTCTGCAGATGATAGATGTGGAGTTGTTTGGGTTACGGAACTTGAAAAACCATGGAGAGCAGGAAATGTCGGGTTGGATATCAGCATAGTGTCTTCCTTTTACCGATTTAGAGGAATTCCACTGATTTTTCCATGATTTCTCAAGTTGTGTTTTGGCAAGCAGACATAGGTCATCGGGATAGGATTTATAGTGCTCTCGGGTACCAATCTGTCTAGCTGATTAAGCACAGGAATCGGCTGATTCATTGCCAGGGATACCTGTATGGCCAGGGATCCATCCCAGAATCACACTGATTCCCAGCTTATGGCAATCAAGGAGAGCACTTTTGAGTTTTAAGATCAAGGGGAAACAGGATAGGGATTGGAAAGGATGAGTCAGAAAAAATTATGGTTTTGTCAAGGTTATGGAATTTGACAAACAGGATAGCTTCTAGGAGTGCTAGAGCTTCGCCTGTAAACACAGAAGTAGAGGGAGAGCATTTAAAACTGAGGGATAATCTAAAGGAGGGAATCCACACTGCCACACCAACATTACTATCGGAGGATAGCCTTGATGCGTCAGTGTAGATGGAGTGCCACCCGTGAAAGTGCAGGTTTAATATGGCGTTAAAAGCATTTCGAGCGTCAACGCACTCTTTGTTTACCCATTTGGGCGGAAAATTAATGCGTCATATGGGGTGAGATAAAGTGGGTTCTTAGTACACGTAGTGGGTTCTGAATGACAGGGTTTGGGAGTTGGGTAAATGATTTGTAGCTACGGAGGAGGCAAGGTGTATTGACGGAATCACAGGACAGTTCAAGGAGGAGGTTTAATTTAGGAAGTAGGGGGTGGTTGGAGTTTTGGATCAGTTTAAAAAGAAATTTATCGGAGAGGAATTGTCTGCGCAGATTCAAGGGCGGCTCGCCACACTCCACTTGTAATGCATTAATGGGCGAGGACTTCATGGCTCCCAGAATGAATGTAATAGTGAATGCTTACAACGCAAAAGGCATTAACTGTCAAAATTTCAAATTTGTAGTCCAAGCGGTTTAGGTTTTGCGTTGATGAATCAGTCAGTCAGGACAACTATATACATATGTATAGATTGTGAGGCCTTACAGGGATGACAAGCCTGCATTTAAATTTACATCACGGCATCCCCTGTAAATACCAACAGACCCTAAATAGAGAAATTGCGTTAGTTATGATATAGATGTTTTTACAGGATATTGTATAAACACTCCCTACTTTATTGTTTTAAAAATGTTCATGCATAATTAGTAAGAGGTTACTGTCTGGCCCTTTCACTGTATTATATACCTATTTATCTCATATATTATTGTTTGTTACCACAGATGGCAGCCGAGAAGAAATTAGTCAAAGTTGTTTGCAAGTCACTTCGCTAAATTGTCGAACTATCCGGATTGGTTCTTATCGATATACACCAAAAGAGAAGGTAATAACTACAAATAATTTTGTAACCAGTCTATGAGCAGTCAAGTATAATTATTTAATTGACTGTGTGTGTGTGTGTGTGTGTTCATGTTTGTGTGTGTGTGTGTGTGCGCGTGCGTGTGTGTGTATGTGTGTGTGTTAAAATCGGATAAATAATTAACCGATTGTTACTAGCAGATTTTTATCGTTGATTTATTTTATTGATATCTTAAGTTTTGTAGAATTCCACAAACTTATTTGGCTAGAAACTGTTTGTTTTATTAATAGAAAGAAAAACATGTATGTCATTTTATCCTACTTATGCGACAATTTAGTTATGTACATAATGCTAACAGAATTATTTCAATCGCTTGGCATCAGTGAGCCTTATGTCTTCGAGGGGAACGGACGCGCGTGCGTTTCTAGCGTAATTCCATTCTGGTTGGGAGAGCTCCATTCATCATCATCCGCAGTCTACGTTCGTCCATACTACAGGAGCATGCACGTCCCCTAATCAGGAGGGGGTTTAAGGCCGTAGCATACCGCGCTGGCCTAGTGCAGGTTGATAGACTTCACACCCATGTGGGCAAGTTTCCTCACGAAGTTTTCCTTAGGAAAGATCTGTGCCCTTGTAATAGATACGAATGTGGACTTTAGATGATAACGTTTAATTTTCGCCAGCGGGAAAAGTAGCTATAATAATCTCTTTAACTTTTCCTGCCATATAATGAATGAATAAATGAAATGGGTCACAATTCTTTGTGCTTTTGATATTAGCAACAAATCTTGACCGGCCAAGTGTTTCTTTAGAACTGCGTGTTCAAATTCAAGACTCGTAATCTAACCAATGTGCAGTAAAATTGACAAAATTATAGGTTATTGGTTCGTTCGTCCACAAATCAGTAATTACAGAAATGCTTAATTATTTTAAACCATCGTACAATTCTTCTGTTAACTGTTTAAAACCAGTTATTGACTTTCAGCAACTTAAAGACTTAGATACAAAGAAAATCACTGAAAGATTCACGATTCTAACATAAATAAAAAAAAGAAGTTAAATAGTAAAATGAAGCCATTTATTTCATTATTATGTGATTAAATCAATACTGACAAGGTTTTACTTATCTTCACAGGTTTACATATCAGCAAAAGGAATTAAAATTGTTGCACCCTCGCTAAAGAATGAATCGCGTGATGTGGCCCTCCAAATACAAATGAAAGAAATCGTAAGGGTACTGGTTCATTTCGGCAAGGGACTTCCAGTTATATTTTTATATACTATGAGCAAATGTGGAGTTTATATACGAAGAGCATTAGACATGACTGATGAATCAGGTATATAATTTTAACATAGATATAGTCACGCCTTTTGCCCTGGTTCTCCGGTGTGGAATCGAACACCGGTCTCCCGCGTGATCTCTGGGGTTACTGACCGCTATACTACCAAAGAATTGGGATAGGCAGAGACCATTTCTTTTCACTTGCTATGCCTACTTATCGCTGACGTGGGGAACGAGACGTGTCTGGTGGCGAACCACGATGCCGCCATTTTATAAGGTTCAAGTGTTAATTTTTAAATTTGTTCCTACGGATAGAGGATAAGGCTGAAAAGCTGTCTTGAGCATGGAATATGGAATTTCGGAAAAGGACTATAGGATATAGGGTCGGGGGGCTGGGGTCGTTTACCCGTACTACTAAGTAGTAATTTATAATAATTTATTTCGGACTAAAATAATCCCTAGAATAATAAATGCTACCCATATATGACTAAGTACTCCCGGACTATAATGTTATCAGCCTGCCTTTCATTCACCCGGGCCGGTCAATTAACATCTTAGTTCATTTTTATAGCAAAATGTGGGTAGAAAATTGCTGTTTTAAGAAATTAAAACTTAACTATAATAATTTGTGTTAATATAATTCGTATGTAAATCGTGTCTACTAGAATTTGTATAATGTTATGTATAGTGTGTATATTTACATACATATATGTATTATACCCGATACTCGGATATTATTGATATTTGGATGTTATTGATATTCGACAATGATAATCATACTGATTTATAGTGATTATATTTGTTGCCTGCACTATTGCCTGATGCACTGAAATATCATTATTGACACAAGTTTAGTGTGTACACTAACACTGTCATAATTTAATTACTAGTATCTATAATACAAGCCAGGCCTACTTTAGATACTGGTACTAATATAATTGTATACACTGTTAGTTACCTAAAACATATGATATCTCTCTTTAAATTAATGTATATTAAAAAGGTTCACAGTTTTAGTGGTCAAACTCTAAAAACTGTTATTGTCTACCCACATTTTGGTTATAAATTTTTTTTATCGTGTAAATTGTATAACTATTCTAAACTATTATTATGTGTGTAACTACTGTATTTTTATTGATCAATAAATAAATATTATTAAATAAAATAGTAATAATAGTAGGTCAGGGAGTACATAGTCTTTTAGCCTGTCCGGCAAATAAGTCTTAAGTATACGGGAAAGCGACCCCGGGCCCCCGAGCTACTACTGTCTCTTCTTACTCCTTCTGAGATAGTAGTATTTTATACCTTATAGTCCTTTTCCTAAATTCTATATACCTTGTTCAATACACCTTTCCTACATCATCCTTTTTCCTTTTCTCTCCACTAATCCGTGGGTACGTAATGAGGAACTTTAATCATTTTTGAACTTTATAAAATGGTGGCGTTGTGGTTCACCACCCGATACGTCTCGTTGCCGACGGGGCCGAAATGTGGGCTGCGGATATCCATTTTGCTACATTAAACGATCGTAGCAAGTGGAAAGAAGTGGTCTCTGCTTACCCTAATAGGAAAGAGGCGTGACTGTATGTATATAGTATATACTATAGTCTCTGCCTACCCCTATGGGATATCGGCGTGAGTATATGTATGTAAATAAAATATTATAGTTTTTGGACTTTGACCCCCTAAATTGTTAACCTTTTTTGCAATAATGAATAATTAGTAACTAATTCCAGGTCCATACTTCAACCCAACATCAAAAATAGAACCCTTTAAAAGGATAACATTACTGCCAGAAACAATAACAGAAGAAGCTAAAATGACACTTAAGGCACTATTTGTTGGTAAATTAATGGATGAACTTAATTCTCGGGAAGCTAATGAAGTGTTAGTCAGAACGTGTCCCAAAGAAAGTAATAACGTTGCAAAAATGGCCACGAGACTAACGAGTGCTTCTGTTTCTTCAGGAGCTAAAAGGTATTTATTACGTAAGGTAAACATCATGATGATCCACAATGAGATCATCATCTCCAGTCCATATTCGTCCCCACTACAGGGGCACGGACCTCTCCTGATCAGGATTATCAGGGAGATTAGGCCATAGTCTACGACGCTGGCCTAGTGCGGATTGGTAGACTTCCACATATCCATGCGGACATGCGGGTTTCGAAACGAAGTTTTCCTCCGATATGTACATTGGTCACAGTGTAAACTGTACATGAATTAGAAAATAACTCAGTGGTACGACACCGGGATCTAACCTGCGAGGTTTTTATCGTGAGTCGTGTCTATAACCACTACACCAATGTACAATGAGATGTTGACTACAAATCAGACTCAAATAGTAATAAAGACTAAATGCACTGTAGGCCAGCTTAGCAAGTGACTTTTGTAAAAGGCCATGTGAGGCATAGCAGGTTAAAAAGCGCTTGCACTTCACATGGCTTTTTAAAAGCAGCACTTTCAATGTGAAGTGCTGGCGGTGATTGTGATATGTGAAGTATATTTAAAAACTTGAATAAAATGGATTTAAAATTCTGTTGTATGTTTGCACGCAAAACAAAGCAAATGATTCCATAACAAGGTGCAAACTACGTGTGGTTGAGTTGTGTACACTTTAAATCGTTAAAATTAAAAAAAAAAATAATGACCGTTTTCGAGCGCCGTCGATTATGTATATGTGTGTTTGTTTGTTTACTGTGTGGCGTCGGCATAATAAACGTCACTCCATCTCTTCCTGTGGATGCTGTGAGAACCAGCTACGGGATGTAGCAGGATAATAGCCAGCACTGTTATCCTGTTATTCAATCAAAATCTACTGAGAATTCCAAGACGCCGGCCAAGCGTAGAGATTATGGTAAAGTCCTTCTTGGAGGTCCGTGTCCAGCAGTGGATTTCCACAGCCTAATGCTGGTGTGTGTATGTGTGTGTACGTGTCTGCGTGTGCGTCACGTGCGTGTGCGTACCTAAGTTGTGTATGGGTGCGTGCACGTGTGTTATATGGACTAAACCGCTGCCGCCATTGTTGCAATTGGTGATCCAAAAGTAATGATATTTGTTATCTAGTGTTATTTGTTATCTAGTAGGTATATAAGCGAGCAAAAACGTAATTCTTGGATTCTTACGAGAACTAAAGAGTTCTCGTAAGAATCCTAGAATTACTTTTTTTGCTCGCTTATATACCTACTACTTCACCATAAAAAAAATCATATAAATAGGACACGGTTTCCGGGCGATACATTCATTTGAATACGAATCGTCGAAAGGTAGACATCAAAATGGAGAAAAACGAAATAAGAGCTGTCATCAAGTACCTCTGTTTGAAAAAAATGTCCACCAAAGACATACACAGTGACTTGGAGGAAACATTAGGAGACTGCTCCTCCATACTCAACAGCTGCACGCTGGGCCAAGGAGTTTAAACTAGGCAGAACATCCACTGACGATGAACATCGCGAAGAACGCCCATCCACGTCTCTAACCGAAGATAACGTGAAAAAAGTGGAAGACGTTGCGTTGGCAGATCGAAGAGTGACCATCAGGTATGTAGCTGGGGTCACACGGATCTCATATGGTAGCATTCAAAGAATCATTGCCAACGAATTGCACATGACAAAGGTCTCTGTGTGTTGGGTACCGAGAATGTTAACTGACGAGCAAAAGAAAAAACGAGTTGACATTTTGAGGCTGAATATCGAAAAGTTTCAAGCTGATAAAGTTTCAAGTTCTGCGGGCAAAGTTATGGCGTCCGTTTTTTGGGACGCTTATGGAATTATTATGGTGGATAATTGGAAAAGGGAGCCACTATCACGGGCTCTTACTACGCAGACCAAATAAGGAGATTGCGGGAGGCGATTAAGGAAAAAAGACGCGACAGTCTGCGAGCTGGAGTGCTGCTTCACCAAGATAACGTACCGTTACACAAAGCTGCAGTTACGATGGCTGCCATTCAAGAATCAGGATTTGAACTGCTTGAACACCCTCCCTATTCGCCAGATGTGGTTCCCAGTGACTTCTACCTCTTTCCTCGGCTCAAGAAACATCCCTGAGGCAAGAAATTTGAAGACAATGGCGAAGTAATGGCTGCTTAAAGATTTTTTTAAGCAAATTTTAGGTTTAGAAAAGAGTTGGACTAAATGTATTGACTTGTTAGGAGATTATGTAGAAAAATAAAAACAAAGTTTAAGCATAAACATTATGTTTTATATTGATTATCATTACTTTTGGATCACCCCTCTTATTAAACTATGTTTCGCACGCACGCGTATAGAAACTGAGACAAACTTCATCTTAACTATTGTACTTAATTTTTTATATTTATTTACAGTGCTAACCCAGCAGAAATACGCCAAATATTAATATATCCACCCGGTAAAGGTGGCATACCTATCAATACTGAAGACTACATGTGCCTGGCGCAAGATCAGTTTCTAAACGATGTCATTATAGATTTCTATTTAAAACATTTAGTTCATGATGTATTAACACAACGACAGAGAGAAAAGACTCATATTTTTAGTACATTTTTTTATAAAAGGCTAACAACAAAACCTAGTAAAGTGAATAAGAATTCAAATCCTCACGAGTGGGACAGCAGTTTGACACCAGCTCAGAAACGGCACGCCAGAGTGAAAACTTGGACGAAGAACGTGAACATTTTTGAGAAGGATTTTATTGTAGTTCCTATTAATGAAAACTGTCACTGGTTTGTAGCTATTATTTGTTACCCAGGGTTAGACGGTTGTCGAAGTATGATTGACAATCGGATAGTGACGCCACAAGAAATACAGAAAAGGGGTAAGCTTTTGTGCATGAACTTGAGGAGTTCGCGAATGAGACGACGTGATCGTCTGTCGCCTGTAAATCTTATCAACACATATTTTTTAAATTTCTCAATCTAACCGGCTATTCGTTAATTTATGTTCTTAAAATAACAAAAACAGTAAAAGTAGTATGTGTCCATGAATATTACCTACACGTCGAAATAAACGTATCGTCTAGATTTGGCTTTGTATAACATTATCGCACTAAACAGATTAATTTAACAAAATTGGTAGGGCTAGCGACTAGATTTGGCGATGGAGCCGCATTAATTTACATTAATTCTCATCAGGACTAGTCGATACTATTTGATAATAAATGTACTGGTTTATGGCGTACAAATATTCGCGTTACAGTAATAACATTAACTTATTTTGTGCGCACAAGGTGTGTGTCTTTGGCCGCATTGTCGGTGCAATCCTTCCCACACACGGGGTGTGTGCTGGCCGCACGCTTGTAGCGCGACGTTCCACACACGAGGCGTGCGCGACCGCACTGGCGTTCGTGTGCGCTACGTGAGTGCGGCTATCCGTGGGTAGTATAGAAAATTAGCGCCGCAGTTATAGTGTTCGCAAGTTCTGATCGTTCTTAGAATTCCTTCGTGTATTCGATCCAATTTATTAATAGCGCAGTGGTTCGATGCGGGATCGCTAAGCGTCAAATTGCACGCTTGTTAAAAGTTTTGGATTCTCATATCTCTGCATATATTTATATACTAACTGTCAGTTATTATTATTTAAAGCAATTAAGAAATAAATATGCCGAGATATGCGAATCCAGAACTTTAAACTGCTCTCCTGTCGCCATTTTGTGCATGTGACATTGTTCTACTACAAATGTCGATCTGTGTGATGTTTGTCGTGAGTGACAGAGATTATGCTTTACAAATTCAAAGCGGGCTTTTTTCTTTTTTAAACCTCATCATTGCAACTGAAACGTCGGGTATGTCTCTTGGTTTTTCATTCCTCATTTCACATGAGGGATCTTCATATATGGGTTCTTGTTCGCCAGCTCCTCACATGTAACGATTTTGTTTTAGTTATGTAATCGTAATAAAATGCGTATAAATCTTTTTAGAACGAAGATCGTCTATGCAAATCGGTAACACCACCATAACGCCACTAAATAAACAGGAACAACTTACATTAAATTGTGACTCTGACAATCTTAGTGAGCGTGACGAGGCTGAAGCTGAGGTACTTACCATTTTTAGAATTAATATATTTAGAAATACTACAAAATTACATTTTCATTATCACTTGCTTTATGTTACATTTTCAAATCCTTTGTAACCCAAAGTAGAGTAGTCCTACAGCTCTAAACATTTTTTCTCAGCTCAAGTGACGTCTTTTTTCTATAATAGAGTTGTTTGTATTGATTTGACTTAAAGTTTGGTAGAAATGTTATTGATTTTCTCTCGAACTCGTAGAATTTTATAAGAATAAACAACTTAACAGAAAATCTTCAACTTTAATAGAAATTAAACAACTGTTGCCTTTTTAAATTAACAAATATAAAAGAGAATAAATAGTAGCCCAAAGAATTTTATCTAAGAACTACACTACTAGTAATACAGTTAAACGTTATTGATCCCCGGACATTTGATCTGTGTTTATCGTAATATTCTAGGATTAAGGCCGCTTAACGTTATAGTAATAATTTATTTTTGTTTCAGGAAAGCGATTTAGATATGCAATGCGATTCAGATGAGGAGGAGAATGAAAAAGGTGTACCAGAAAAGAAAGTTGAAATCCCAATTACAAGGAAAACAGAACCTCTGAAACAGTGAGTTATTTGCCATAATTTAAATGTAATCAAGCTGCTATATGTAAGTAGTGCGCTCCATCAAGCATGTAAGCTAATCATTCAATGGATTTATGTTATCGTTGTCGTTCTTTGGTTTTTTTCTTTGGTAATCTGTATTTATCACATTTAAATCGATCTTTAGCTTAATTTTTGGTTTAAATTTGGTTTAATTATTCAGTACCAACCGTAGATGGGTGGTAGACGTTTTATTCCCTTCTGACATCTAGTTTAAGATCTGACCTCTTCCGTGATATGAAACGCACCTGAAACTGGATCTCGGCTGGTGTTTCAATGATACAAGCGGCTTTCGCACAATTCGCTATTTCGTACATTTTTAGAAATTCAACTTTTAAATCATCTTGACAAATTTTTGACTATCATGGAAGAATATGATCCCAATGAAGAACGTATATCTCAAGAAAAAAAAAATACCCGAAAGCACATAACTCACCTCTTAACGTCATTATGTATACATGTTTATAAATAAATACTTTCAAACACAATTTTTGATGCATATTTTTTTACATCCCTCTACTTTCGTACATTCAACATTCGCACACACTTTCAGGAACCAATTATGTGTGAAAGTCGAGGGCCCACTGTACTCAGGGCTGGGTAAAATACATGCTTTGCTTTAATTAAAATACAAATTACAAAATACCATCGCGCATGTACTTAAAATACGAAATACAAAATATTTTTAAGTCGTGTATTTGAAATATAAAATACAAAATACAGTATTTTAACTATATTTAAAAAACAAAATACAAATTACAAAATACAGTTGGGTTAATACCCAACTGTATTTTGTAATTTGTAATATTCTATTACATTTACATTACCTAATGGTAATGTAAATGTAATAGAACTAATCCAGCCCAGCCTATTAAATAGTAAAAGAAGAAAGAGCTTCTTGTTGGGGAATGAATAAAACTTGTTAAAGAAAGCTTTTCTTCAGGTCCGGATGAGCACAAACTTGTGTTAAATTGTATAGATACATTTTTAACACGCATTTATTAGCTTCACCTGTATGTATGTAACGGAATCTTTGTACACAATTTTTACCCACTTTAATAGGTCAGATTAATTCGAAATTGTGCACACTTGCCAAGGACCGATGACAATACAATAATTTTGTTTTATAATAAAAAAATGTTTTATAGTAATAATTTAATAATTTTGTTTTTTTTTATATGTAGATCGAAGTAAAAAAAAACTAACTAAAAAAACACCCTTTTATACTTAATCGAAATAAAAAGTAAAAAATAACTGTTAATATAAGGATAAAATGATTAATGAGAAAATTAATGGCATTGTGGTAAAAGCGTGGGGTGCTTTGTACTACATTTTTACACTAACTGAATTTCGGAATAGAACTAGTAAGAAATTATAACAATTGATATCGAGCACACCCACGCTTTTACCAAAATTACATTAATTTTCTCGTTACTGATTTTATTCTTATATTAATAATTATTTTTTACTTTGTAGTTAAAAATTAACTGTAAAAGTTTTTTTAGTTTTTTAAAACTTAAATTTATTATATTTGGATAGCGTTCAAGAATGTTAGGCTCTTTGCTTTTATCGTTTATTTTCCGCAGAACGCATCCATTAATAAAATTATTGAATGTCTTCTTCTTCTTGGCGTTATTAATCCCGGCTTCCATTGCCAGAGTCCGCCTTCCTACTAAGTTTCATCCACTTTGCTCGATCTTTAACATCCTCAATCGTAATTCCACATGTTCCATGTGGAATTACGATTCCTTTACTTTACTTGAATGTCAAGTATTTGAAATACTAATTACATTTTTAAAAAGTAATTGAAATACAAATACTAAATACGTATTTGTATTTCAATTACGTATTTTAATTACAAGTAATTCAAATACTACCCAACCCTGACTGTACTATAGGCCACCGTGGGGTGCTATATAACCCATCTCAGTCTAATAGGAAACCCGTTCTCTATAGTGAGACCGTAATTGAATAACAATGACGAATGATGCTGTGATTTCAGGCCCTGTATATTAATTTTCGACTCCTTGGCTGGAGCGTCGCGATCAAGAGTTGTAGCAACGTTACGAGATTACCTTACTTGTGAATATCAGGCTAAAGTAAGTAAATATTTTAATAATCACGTATTACGTACATGAAAATGATAATGACTCATGATTTTGAAAAATGTGTTCAGAAAAAATCACTTTTTAAGCACACTGATATTTTAAGCCACATTAAAAAATTGCCACCAGAGAAATTCAATTGTCGTTAGTAGTATTTACCAACTAACGATTTTATAATAGGTATTATTACAACAGATTTTCATAACACATTTTATCAAATAGCTGTCTGTTATTATATTTGACTGAATCGTTTGTTTCAGGTTACTCATAATAAAGTTTTTAATAAAGATAATATAAAAGGAAGTTGCCCTAAAATCCCGCAGCAGAACAATTTCACAGACTGTGGATTATATTTATTGCAATATGTGGAACAATTTTTTCAAGTGAGTTTGAATTGAATTATTCGTAGAAGACATTAACAACGAAATAACAAACAATATAAAAACTTTATATCTTTTTTAGGATCCCATACAGGACTACGCGTTGCCAATAAAGCAACTAGCAAATTGGTTCGACGAAATAGTTGTTACACGAAAACGGGAAGAGATCTCAAATCTATTAAAATTATTGATGCACAAATACAACCCCGAGTCGCATTTGGCCTTGCCCGATATTACATTCCCTACGTTAAATGGTAAGAATTTAAAACACGTTCATTTTATATTTGTTATCTTTGAGAATCCATTTCTTTTATTATTACTTTTATATAATTATTATTGAATACAGGTAAATTAATTGAGAATGAAGATCAAAACGAAGAAGGATCTGATGGTGATAAGGGTAGTTCAAGTAAGTCACAGAAGTGTGAAGGAAAGGATTCCGAACCACCAACCTTAACGTTTGTCAAACAGATGCCCACCGGTGATATATTAGTGAAGCGCAACTTTACGGACTCCCCCGAAACTATACATTTGCGGAAGACTATAAGACTTTCTAGTGATGCGGAAAATAGATCAATGGTTCAAATTAAACAGGATTTTATTAAAAAGGGTGATACCGAAAATCAAATATTAATTCCTATAAAATTTCACACAAGTGAATTGGTTAAAGACATTCAAAATACTTTAATAGGTAATAAGAATAATAAGACTTTGAGTGATAAAAAACATGGTGTACATAATCAGAATGTATCCAATTTAAACTGTATTCGACAAAGTGTGGGTGATGGCGACGGTAACCATTCATTCCTAAAGTCGAGGAGGACTAACAAAATCGACGACATTATGAATGAAACCAGCAAAAAATTCAAAAAAAATGAATGCTGAAATTGGTTGCCTGTCCAGACCATTAAGTTATTATTAATTTAATAAACTGTATAGTTGATTTATGGACCTGTAAATATTTTTATTGCTAATAACATGTATTTAATACTGTAGCTATTTTTTAATGTTAACTGTATAGATAATATTACTTGTGTATCATAATAGCTTCCAGAAAATACAAAACTGAAAGTAAATTAAAATATGACATCTTTCATTTTGTTTTTTTCTTGCCTACAATGAAAATAAATCAGTATTATTTGTATAGGGTAAGAGATTGTTCGTTTTCTTCAAAATCTACCGAGCCTAATTCAGTGGTTTTGCATTATATTGCTTCTTCTCTTATTTTCCTCTGGGTACGTTCTTGGAGAAATATTCATTTATACACCCAAGTTTGAATATCCAATAGAGAAAGTCAATATAGTGGTTGGCTTAATCATAAAAAAATATAGGCACACTAGATGTTTCACGGTTATGGATCACCACAGTGCTCAATTAGATTTATATTGTTTGTGTAAAATTATTCTGTTTATTGTACCATGTGTGTCGGTAATTATTTTCTGGTTTTTTCGCTAAAGAAAACATGTTATTTACAATGGATAATTAAAATTATTCAAAGTACGGGCCATTTGATTGTACACATTTTGCACAGCACAGACAACTTATCGATGCCATTCGAAGTGTTTCTCCTTTAAGCTATATTTCATCGAGCCATTTTATTAACTTTTTCGGAATTGGCAAAGTGCTGCTCTGCAAGCGTGTACCTCATCGATGCGAAAAGGTGGTAGTCGGATGGAGTCAAGTCTACTCTAGTATGGCGGGTGCGATAAAACTTCCCATCTAAGTAAATTTCAACACTGCTTTAACTGGTTTTGCTGTATGAGACTGCAATGTCATTCTGCAAAATCAACTTGTCTTGAGAATATTGTGGACGTTTTTTAACGAATGCACAGTTAAAATTATCTATCTATTATATATAATATTTGTTGTTAGCAATCGGTATTTACTGTTTCTCCAGGATTCAACAATTCATAATATCCGACACCAACCTGTTCTACCAGACACAGACCATAGTCTGCGACGGAAGCGATTTGGCATTGCTGTCAATGGACCGGCTTCGCCTGGTGATAACAATGTTTTTCTTCGCTTGCAATTTTCGAAATCCATTTCCATCCGTTTAATCATCAACCGTTATTATTCGATACAAAAACGACTTCCGTATAACTTTGAAGCTGCATTTCAATGACGACTTCGATTTTCCCATTTCATTCAATTCATGTGGCATCCACCTTCCTATCTTTTGGATCTTTCACATTGCTTGTAATTGTTCACAAATTGCTACTCAGCTCACATTCAACTTTTTGGTGATTGTTTACAACAGATCGTAATGGGTTTATTGACTTGAAACAATTTTAATCGATAGAGGACCTGAGACTAGTAAATTTTAAGTCCCATTTGGGGCATTCAACCACTTGAGAAAAAATTCTTCCACAGAACCGAAAGCTGCCATGTTTATTGTAGTATTAACGATTTTACTGTAGTGGTGAGTATAAAAATCTTCGTTAAAGATAAATTAACACAATAAATGGCCAGAAATAGGTGCGACGACAAGCGAAGCGAGGAGGAGTATGTTAGGTTGTTATAGAAACGCAAGAGTGCCACTAAATAAATATCATAGTAATAAAAAAGTGTCGATTGCCCCAAATTAAACGATTAATATTAATGACATTGCACAATAGCAGACATCCAATTCAACTTTAGATAATATTACTCTATGATAATAGAGTAATATTATCTAAAGTTGAATTGGATGTCTGCTATTGTGCTTGTTACCGATAGAGTAATATTATCTAAAGTTGAATTGGATGTCTGCTATTGTGCTTGTTACCTAACATATTAATGACATTGATTATCCTTACGACTATTTTCGGTAATTGTTACAAATCGTTATGGGTTTATTGACTTGAAATATACTTTAATCGATAGAGGACTTTGAATTATATATATTATCTATGGTGTGAACTCGGAATAAAGCAAGCGGAGTTTTAGCGGCAACTCGAGTGAAGCATCATTTGAAGTCTTATTTCAACGTTTTATATTAGTTTATTGTGATATTTAATATATAAATTTGGTGTCGTTTTTTTGTATTAATCGTCAATAAACGTGAACGATATTGAATGAAACATTGGAGTAAAACGTGACTAACATAAAAAAACACTCCGTACACCGATCCCGCCGACGGAGCCGGAGGCAGTCTTCGTCCAACGCTATTAGGTACAACCCTATACCTAAGCGTTAGCTGCAAAATATACTGAGTTTCTTGCCGGCTCTTCTCAGTATAACTTGCATTCCGAGCCGGTGGTAGTTTGGCGCGACCGCTAAATAACTATTTCCGGGTCAATATCACGAAATAGGCACAAAATTAGTGCCACACAATGCGGTGCGCTTAATTTCATCTTGAACTCAGGTATGAAGTTAACCGCACCGTCACCTATACTTACACTGAACCCCGCCGGCGGGGACGGTGCCTAAGCTAACATCGCTTCTGCCTTAACCGGCGAAGCGCTTCCCCGACTGTCTGCGACGATCCAAACCGAGGCCCGGGGTTCCCTCGCGCTAGTCGCCCCTTCTTACCTTTTGGCAATGGCTGGAGCGCTCTTCGCGCTCGCCATCTCGCCCGGTGGAGCTGTAAAAGCCGTCAAGGCTATAACAGCAATCTCATGCAGAAAAAAAAATAGCAAAGTGATCGACTGTATTTTTTCAAGACAACAAACTCATGCTCAGGCAATGTGGTATTCGTCGGGTTGACTTCAAAACTCCCAAGAAGAAATAAATGTGACGGATCGATATTTTATTGTAAACTGATGAAAGTACATATGTATAAAATTAAATGATAACGTGGCTTAGTTACCAGACCATAAAATATAATTTAAAAAAATCAGGTAAGCAATTCTGAGCACAGAGTACACAAACTATAGTTATTTGTAATGGTCGTTATTACAACAACAGTTATGATAATGCATTATTTGAATGTAACGAATAATCCGTTATTAAGTGTTCAGTTGTCCTGTTATCGTTATAAATTGTTATTCGACAACAGTTTAAGTAAGAGAAGAAACGCAATAAGCACACACTACGTCTCTGAGTCGGATAGCGCTACGTGTGTGCGCGGCTACATAGCATCATTTGATAATTTTTCTCAGAACGTAATAAAGTTCATATTTGATTAAATGGATTTCTATCATCTTATGATCACAATTGCTATTACGATTTTGTGCTTTTTTTCCGTGACAGTAAAGCCTAATTTTGTAATTAAGAATACAAATAGCAGGTAACGAATTCAAATTTTTTGGTGCTATAATTTACACTATTGTTATTGATTCTTAGTAAGAGATTGTTTTCATTACGTATGTAAATATTGTGCGTCGCGTTCATGCAAATATTATGCAACGTTTTTAAATGAGAGTACATGTGCGTAAATGAATAAATAAAGGATGCAGTGTAATATAGTTATAGTGACTAATTGTGAAAAATATGAAGGTAATTTCACTGACCATTCATTATTATTATACGATAACGTAAATGTTGTCGGAAATGGTGCGCTCATATTCTATCACTTCGCTTGTGTCACTTCACTGTATTTCTACAACGGTAACGTTTCTCAAAACAACAATAACAGGATAACAGACAGCAGTTTACAATAATAGTTATTAGGAAATAACACAACACGATAATTCATTATTGCAATATAACAGTTATTGCCATCTTAAAGTACTACACAATACTTTTTACATACTGAAATTTTGAGGTTATGAATAATAATCAATAATCATTATTCGGAAGCCCAGACTAATCGGAAGTATATTATAGTAGTAGTATTTACTAGGTATGTCTTTGAAAAAAGTGGATATCGGATTTGTGGAACAAAAAAGTAATTGGTTGTTGCACCCAAAATTTTTTCCTAGTAAAGTAGGAGGGAAGCCCGCTTGGTTACATCCTAATTTACCATGTCCTAAAGAATTAACCTGTAAAAAGTGTAGCGATTCTCTTATCTTTCTTTGTCAAGTAAGTAGTTTTTAATCTTATGATTTTATTCAGTGCAGCTACTTGCTCAGTGAGACGCCTCATAAGAGTTAAAATAAAGATAGTTATTATAAACTTAAAAGCAGCTAACGCTAAAAATAAAGAATATTGCTAGAGAAAGGACAGAAGAAGGAAGAAGTTCCTTCAAGAGAAAATTTTCGTCCAGGGTAATTAATCTGGAACAAAGGATGCGACAACACAGACACGTTAGTATGGTTAGCTAGACAAACAATTGATATGGTAAATGTGTTAATGAGGGACTTATTAACAGTTTGATGTTGTTTCTATTTACTAATTTACATAAAATTGGTGGAAGGAATATTACAATAAATACATTAATAGAGGGAAAAGGTATAAAAAGAAGGTATTTAAGGGAGATAGTATGAGGGATTTCGGGATGAAAGATATAGAATGGGGGTGGCCAACTTGATTAGACTCAAGATGTACTATTTACTTATGAAATCCTATGGGATCTACCGGTTACATACTTCTAGACATTTTAAATGCTGTCACCGGGAGTGTAAGCGATTAAACCGGGGGTGGATAATTTCTTATTTTTATTGTTTTAGACCAT
>WUAW01000580.1:26885-38885 GCA_017165845.1 Thaumetopoea pityocampa | reverse complement strand
CGCGATTCGAACCTACGACCTTTCGATCGTAAGCCGTGTCTAAAACCACTACACCACCATTGCACCTGCGAAAACATTAGTTAACAGTAATTAAAACCTTGGGCATTAGCTTACGCTGTTTCACAGGTACAAACTATTGGGTCGCAATGTGATGTCTGACGTAGCTATTAATCATGCTTGTTCATGCTGAAAGCAAAGTTTCCACGTCTTCCACTTTTCCACAACTTAAATGGGTTTACTGTGTTATTAATAATGGCAAGTTATTGTTTGATGACTGATTGGTTTAATAACAGTGACTCTGTTTTCTGTGCCAGCTGGTCCCGGGTTCGAATCCTGGTGGGGTCAAACTTTGTGTGATGAGCACGAATGTTTGTACACAAGTCATGAGTGTTTATTTATATATGTATTAGCACGTATCTATATAAGTATGTATACCATTGTTCAGTACCTAAGATTGAGGTAGGAATATAGAATTAGGGAAAAGAACTATAGGATCTAAGATACTACTATCTCGGAAGGAGTAAGAAGAGACAGTAGTAGCTCGGGGGGCCAGGGTCGCTTACCCGTATACTTAAATCTATTTGCTGGAAGGGCTAAAAGACTAAGAATTCACTTATCAAATTGCTGACAATGAACTGACAATGGAAACAAAAATACAATATTTGATATATTAATATTTGACGAATAATGGACACAATGGGAGTAGTTCAAAAATTCATTGTTGGCACTGAAAAATGCCAATAAATTTTTGAATTCCGGGTTTGAATCCTTGGATACAAACTTTGTGTAATGACCATAAATGTTTGTATCCGAGCCATGGACGTATTTATTTACTGTATTTATCTATTTATGTATGTATATCGTTATCTAGTACCAAAGATACAGGGAATCCTAATTTGGGACTAGATCAATGAGTGTAAAAGGTGTCTAGAATATTAGCATTATTACTAGCTTTTGCCCGCGGCTCCTCCCGCATGAATGTCAGTTTTCTGATATATGAAAAATTCCAAAACAAACATAGATTTATATTAAAAGCCTAAAAACCAATTTTATTTGAGCTCTTGTACCTTAACGGTGGTTACTAAAACAGGTAATTCGAGGGTCAATTCTGGTGGACCGCTATTGATGAAACATGCCGCAGTATTTAAGTCGGAATAGTCTTTAAGCCTGTAATAGATAGACCGATACTTTTGCTTGAAGCTCAAACAAATAAACATTAACGGATTTGGTTTCAGAAGCCCTTAATTAGTCGATTTGAGTAGTTTTTTTTAAATATCTTTGATTTACAAATTTTCTCTCAGTACATGCACTCACTAAAACAGACAATAATTTGATCTTAATTAATGTAATATGTTGTTATTTGATTCTAAAGTTCATAAAGTCCACAGTTCAAGTGGCACCTATATCTTAATAAGTAGTAACCATCAAAACTCATAAAACCACTGACATTATACGTACAAAAACGTCCCTAACCCAATTCGTAAGGTCCCATAATTACAATGGTTCAACTTTAACTAAACTTTTACCCCGGTGTGGTTGAAGCATACTGAAGCATACTGAAGACGGAAGAAGACGACTTGCGCGAACTTGTCCTATTGAAATTCACAATCTCATAAGCCGCCCAGACTCACGGCGAGAATACTTGTCGAGACTTTATCACAATGACGAGAACAAATCTGCATTCACATATATTTCACTTGTAGTCATTCATATTCTCAATAGAGAAATTTTAATCCGACCAAAAGACCGGTACAATTCGAAGAATAAATAAATAAGTGTGAAAACGAAAGACGGTGATAAACTATCTACATTTACATGCGTTTTATGCACGTTTCTCAGGTCTTTTCGGGATTTCTCGGCGAGAGTCTGGACATAGCATCATTTCCAATAGTTTATAGTGCTTTTGTACAATCGGGTATTATAGTTCTCGTGTTTGTTCAAGAGTCCTTTGTCATCCTTAGTCAACTTAACAAAAACAAGTTCCATTAAAGACTCGAAGAAAATGGAAGCGAAAGAAATACCTTAGGGATATTATTAATACTCCCTGAGTTAAGCAAAGTTGGTTGAATATAAAATTAATTTTTATACTGTAATTATATAGCCCAAATTCTGTCGGAATCTTCAACGGTGGAATTAATTTTAAATAACTTTCCCGAATAAACAAAATATCATAGGGTAATATGCTAATTAAATATTGACGACTATACTATATTGGTTCAGTGAAAATAACCCTGCTCTCTAGCCTAATGGGTCCTAGATTCGAATCCCGGTAGGAACAGACTTCGTGATAACAGAGAGGGTTTGTAAAAAACTCATGGATATGTGTCCATTGGTGTGTTTTCTTTATTACACAATTGGTCATTTTTACTTGAGAATAAGAACTTATACGATAATTTGACTGATTATTGAAATAAATTAGCGTGATTCTAGCAGTCAGCATTATTCTAGTCGCATTCCGGTCTAGCTATCTGATCCAACCCTAGATTGCAACTGAAATAATTTAAATCGGCACGAGAATGTACTGAATCCAGTAAAAAATTTTATCCTATAACTGGAGCTGAAATTTAAAGCATTAACTGAAAAACAAATGAAATTTTTTTTCATTAATATACGCCGAATAGCGATGTATGTTACCCCCGCGGGCAACGAGACGTCTCGGGTGACGAACCACGACGACGCCATTTATAACGTTCAAGTGTTAAAGTTCCTCATTGCATTCCCACGGCTTGGTGAAGAGGAAGGTGTAGAAGATGAGGTAAGAACGGTGTATAGAGCAAGGAATACGGAATTTTGGAAATCCTTAAGTCTAGGAATGTACTATAGGATATAGGATACTACTATCTCGGAAGGAGTAAGAAGGGACAGTAGTAGCTCGGGAGGCCAGGGTCGCTTACCCGTATACTTAAGTCTATTTGCCAGACAGGCTAAAAGACCAAGTACTCCCTGACCTTATGTCTATTTCTAAACTAAATGTCTTTCATTACTGACCTAATTTAGATGTGGTGACCTTGTGTCCTCTGCACGGAGCCGGCATGGCGGTTGTTCATTAAAAAAATAAACTATTACTACTGAACAAATATTACTGTTATATACTATTATATTATTATGTACTATTATATATTATAGTACTATTGCTACTGTTTTATTATTTCAAAAAACATCATGTTTCCTATGGGATAACATATTTATTAAATATATACTCTATGCAGGCAAAGCCATCCCAACAGCTAGCTAGCTCATAAAAAAGATCACTAATATTTTCCGGCGAGCATTCAAAATGGGAATTTGGCAAATGTCGTTGAAAAACTTTGTTGATGTTTAAAATATTTTTCTGAAAAGGAAATTATCCGAGACGTTACAATGTTGGCGTTCGTGCCGAATAAATTTATTTTTTAATACTCGCGTTCGGATGCAAAAATCTTTTCATTTCACATAACTACTCAATTTACTTGAGTAAAATAAAGAAAAAGAAAGTAACAACGAACAATCAGATTTAAGAAGTCGACAGTCAATAAAGTGAGGGCAAATACTGCTTATTGTGATTCCGTTCTCGTAGCCTCGCCGTCTCCCTCCCCCACCATTCGCTCCCCCCACTTTGTATTCCTGAGGAAGGGCTCCAAGAGGCGATTAAACTCATAAGTGGATCGGTCTATAATATCCTTTTCAGTGAATGCAAATCGCTGCGGTGTGAGTTAAGGCATAACATCGCGGGCTTTTATATTCAAGATTTTTTTTTTGTGGAGAAATTTAAAGACCCTCGATACTTCTGTTCGTTTTTAGACGCGAATGAAATTTGCTGAGATTCGAAGAGATTTTAGATTTATACTAAGCATATTCGTTGGTGTGTGGTGTCGGCAGAATAATGGCATCAGTGTATCTTTTACAGTAGATGCTATGAGAATCAGCTAATGGATATGCGAGGGTAATGGACAGCAGTGTTATCTTGCTATTCAGTCATAATCCACAGCTATCTCCAAGACGGCTGCCGAGCGTGAAGTTTATTGTCCAGAAGAAGATTGCCAAGGGCTGATGATGTTAATAATGATGATAATAAACGGTTTGATAGCGAAGAGCTTCGACCAACACCTTCAGAAGCTCTCTTTAAACAGATGGGTGAAGGGCCTGATACAGAAGGCAGTACTCTTGGACACGGCCCGCATTGTGAGGAGGTTCCTCACTCTGGAGCCCTAACCATCGATAGCGTGGGTCCTAGACCTCGTTATCGGTGGAGCACCATTTTTTGTATAATATATATATAAAGTTAAGTTTTTAATTTTGTTATGTATATTTTATAAAAAAATTAATAATAAAGTATATAAATGATAATAATATTTATTGTTTCTGTAATAAAGATATATAAATGATAATAATATTTATTGTTACTGTACAGATCTAGTCATTTTAATTGATTTATAACCGCTATTCGCGATTTAGTTAAGTTGCAATAGGTGAGTGGTCAAGTAGCATGTAACTTTCACGGTTATGACTCCTAGCACGTACGAGTACATCTAGGTCGGAAATCCTACAAGATATTAATATAAAGTCTTCAAATAATTTATTTTTTATGTGTTCTTCCCTCTAGTTGTGATTTTATTAACTTTTTTTTATCTTATACGGTCTGGCTTTCTCTGGAATGCTCTCTCCACCGATGTCAGGATTTTAACAACAACCAAAACTCGTGCAAAGTTGAGATATGTAAAATACTTTCTTGTGAATTATCAAAATCATCACAATAACTTACGTTGTTATTATATTAGTATGTATTATTATAATATTTAATATAATAGATAATTTAATTTAATATAATATAATAGATTTTAAGTAATGAGAGAGGGCACTGACTCCCGTAACACAGGTATTAAACCTAGCTCGGGAGTCAGAGACTTCATAGGATTATGTATAATGTATTTTTTTGTGAATAAAGATTATTATTATTAATATTTTTATATTTCTTTTAGCATTCTATATATCTAGATATTGTTGTTATATATATTCTTGTACCATATTCCATTTGATGGTGCGTCTACCTCTATGTCTCTGCTCTATTCAAAGGTGATTGAGATTGATTGAGAACTAAATTTAAACCCATTGATTGAGAAATAAATTCAAGTTGTATGATAATCACTTCCTCTTGACCACGGAAAACATTGTGAGGTAAGTAAATTTTGTACATGAAGAATGACGATAGAGTCACCCCTTATTAGATCGGAAACACCTCGGCTAACATGGATGTACTCTGTCTACCCCTTTAAGGATAGTAGCCATAAGAGACCAAACACACACACGGCATACTATAATAGTTATAGATAGCGACATAAAGAAAATAATAAAATAAAATGAGATAAATTGTGTTACAATAGTCGAACTTATCGCTAAAATCTATCTGTAACATATAATCTTTGGTATCGAAAAGAATTGAGGAAAGTCTCGAACATAACAGTTTCCATAAAACGACATCACAAAACATGGCAACACAATAGCCTACGAATTCAATGGTTGTTTTCATCCGCTCAACTGAATAATAGGGCTCGGAGATCAACTTTTGTATCTTAATTTTCCTTATCTTTATAAACAAAGTAAAAGCAATTTAATAATTAACAGAGCTAAATAATCACATCTGAAACAGATTTACTTTTGAGATAAGGGAACCTTGCGTTCGATGTTTCCTAGGCGCCTTTGTCGCAGTGATGTGGAAATAATATGTTAGGCGGATTAATATCCGAAAAAAAAAGCATAAAATCTAAAGTATTGATATAAAATCTACAGATAAGTAAATGAAAAGAGTATGCTGAAGGTAAATATAATCGTATGGATATATAAATAAAATACATTGTTGCTACGTAACGCTATCGCTTTGGTCTCTTGACGTCTACATAATGTATGCTACATTAAAAAACGATAATCTCCACGTTTTGCACATACCATGTGGTTAGCCGTAGATATTCCTTGAATTACTTGATAATGCTTAAAATATTCCACCCACGGGAACAAACAGATGGACGGCTAACAGAATATGCTAAAAAAATTTTAGGACCTTGAATAAATTTTCGCTGTTTTTTTTACAAAATAAAAGCTTTATTTAAAATATAAGGAACAAAAACATTTCATTCAAAATACTAGAGACTTGAAAAAAATTGTGTAATAAAATTCCCCGTAATACAAGTACACTTTATTTCGCAGAAAAATAGACTTTTTCAAAACAAGTAAAAAATTAATTTGTTTATACTACAGTCAACTATCATACACTGAAATTTAAGGTTAAGCTACAGTACTTCTTTTTAAGTGCGTTATCATTCGAAAGTCCATGCATGAAATATTACTACTGCCATCTATGTAGAAACAGCGAGAACTTATTCAAGATCCTAATACAGAATCATTTATGTATTTCTTCAACAGTGTTTGTCGATGTTTTTGAATAGTCATGATTCTAGAGACAACGAAAATTAGATAGACATATGTTTGATTGATAAATATCATCGTCAGCCCATGGAAGTCCTCAGCTGGCGATAGGTCTCCTCCATAGAAGGGGGGGGGGGGGGGATCACTTTTACATATACTTACATGAATCTTTTTCTTCAACCTAGCCTTATTCTGATTTAAATCACGGTAGGGGATGTGGCTATGGGTTACAATGACCCACAGTCATCTGACATCACTGCCCTAGTCCCCACAATCCCTAAAAGATAGTTCAGTTCAATCAGGCACCAGTTGAGAATTATTATTTTACATAAGTAGTTGCGAAATAAGTAATTTTAATTTAAGCCAGACTGCAGAATAGTTAACCCATCTAATTAATAAAAATCCCTTTTTCATAAATGTTGTAATAAATTGCTGTGTGACGTCAGCATAGTATAGTAATAGTGTCGCTCCATCTCCTTCTGTGAGTACTGTGAGAAATTCTCACTGATAATCACCTAGGGGATATACCCGGATATAACGTGCAGCAGCGTTATTCTGCTATTCAATCAAAGTCTACTGCGACTGCCACTCCATATCCAGCAGTAGACTTTCACGGACATATGATGTTGATAATGGTAACGATAAACGCTGCTTAATTCAGAGAACGACTCTAATGTCAACCACTGACCGCACTATGATTTTCTAATATACCTAATCGAATATCCGAAAAATATCGATCCGACTTATTCCCATCCTTAGTACACTTGCCTTTGAAGCTCGATCAATATACGCGTTGAAGATTTTTTTTCGATAAGACGTATGAAACTTTTTATGTGCATTATATAGATATTTAGCTTGATTTGTATGTAATTATGTATGAATGTGATAGAATCTTTTAATTCATTTTTCATCCAATTCCAGACAAAGTTCGTTCAGGATTCGAACCCGGGAGCAATTGGTACAGAAAGCAGGATCAGTGCCACTGAAGTAATTAGTCATCATATCTACGTTTGGTTAGACCATTGATAGCCAAAATGATCTATATCGACCCCCTGGGGAGCGCCGATGAAGTGCAAGGGGTCCGCGCCACCGGTTAAACACATATTTGAAGTTAATAAATTTACAAAAATTTCATATTAATTACGCCTTGGGGTTCTACCCAAAAGTGAAAAACCTTATAAGTGGTCTATAAGACCACTAGGTCAGGAAATACTTAGTCTTTTACCCTATCCGACAAATAGACTTAATTATACGGGTAAGCGGCCCCGGCCCCCCGAGCTACTACTGTCTTTTCTTACTCCTTCCGAGATAGTAGTATCCTATACCCTATAGTCCTTTTCTTAAATTCCATATTCCCTGCTCAATACACCTTTCCTACCTCATCCTCTTTCCTTCTCCCTAAAGCCGTGGGAACGCAAAGAGGAACATTAACACTTTTGAACCTTATAAAATGGCGGCGTCGTGGTTCGCCATCCAACTTTGGATGGCGAACTGGCCAAGCCACTTTGCTATATTGAACGATCGTAGCAGGGGGAAAGAAGTGGTCTCCGCCTACCCCAATGAGAAAGAGGCGTGACTATATGTATATAATAGGTAGCATCGTCTCTGCCTACCCTTATGTGATATCGGCGTGAGTGTATGTAAGTTTTAAAGTAAACTTCCTCATTACGTTCCCACGGTTTAGTGGAAAGGAAAGTAAAGAAATGAGGCAGGAGAATTGTATTGAGCAAAGGAATATGAAATTTAGGAAAAGGATCATAGGATATAGGATACTACTATCTCGGAAGGAGTAGGAAGGACAGTAGTAGCTCGGGGGCAGGGATCGCGTACCCGTATACTTAAGTCTATTTGCCAGACAGGCTAAAAGACTAAGTACTCTTTAACCTAATTAAAGTTTAAGGTGATTTTAATAAATTTGTCTTTCAACATATTTAAGCTATATTTAAAATAAACTCCTGACGCAGGGACATCCTAATAGTTCGCAATAAAAAAAATATGGAATTCAAGTTTTCTGTCCATTGGGCAGAACTTAAAACTGGTTGAGACGACGATAACGACTTTCTAAAAATGATTTCAACGAGACAACGACCCGAATGGCGGGAAAACGACAAGAGATTTAATTTTAGCTTGATTTTTATAACAATACTTCTTTTAAATAATTAAATCCCTTCTTTCTTAATTGTATAAAAACGATTCTATTTTTTACGACGGCAATAGACGTATAACCTCGTAATACGAACGTCACAACGGTAAGGTTGATTCTCAACAATATCATCGTCATTAGTCCGATCAGTCCGTGGAAATCCACTGCTGGACATCACCCTCCACCTTAGAAAGGACGGATTTGCCATAATCGCCAGACTTGGAACGCGTCTCGGAGATTGCAGTTAATTTTGATTGAATAACATGATTACGCTGCTGCCTTTCATCCTGGCACATGGTTTAGCTGGCTCTCATAGCACTCACGGAAAGAGACAGTAGACACACAGCCCACAATATGCCCAGAACTATTTTTTATTAATGATCTGATTGTTGACTTTGTTTCCAAAATTCGATACACATACAGACGGGATCATATTTCAAACACGAATATACATAACCGTATGAAATTCTAAAAAAAACACCTGTGGAAGTATTTAGTGACAGACAGCTTTGTGCAATATTTGATTGCGATCATTATTTGTAACTTGATCTGTAAATATTTTAATTTTATCATTGTTAAGCGAATCGTTATAGTTTTTGATGATAAATAAATTCTTAAAACTGAAACCTAAACTGGTTACCTTTGATTTTTTTTTAATAAGACAACTCCCGCATTAGGATTAATTCCTGTATCCCGCGATACAGGAATTAATCATAGGATTATATAGAGAATAGAGGACTTTACAAACATTCAAATAACGGAAACTCAGAACACCCAGACTTAGAACAACAATTTGTGGTTTACACAAAGTTGTTGTCCTGTGTGGGGATCGAACCCACAACACTCGACAGCGCAGTGGATGCTTAAACCACTGCGCCATCCGTGCAGTCATTGCATTTTTGGTGACATTATATTTACAAAGATAATGGGATTAGAAAGAAAATGCCCGATAGACCACTACTTCGATAGATACAAACTCCTGATTCTGAATATCGAACTTGTCACACAGATTCTACTAAGTTATTGATTTATTACTGTGTGCCGCTGGAGTAATAATAGCGTCACTCCACCTCTTCTCGTGAGTGCTGTGATAACCAGTCAAGGAATGTGAGCCAGTCCATAATAATGGGTACAAGCATTATCCTGTTGTTCAATAAAAATCTATTGCGATTTCCAAGAGGAGACCCACATCCAGCAGTGGAGTTCCACGGACTGATGATGATGATTAATTGAAGCACAACTATGGCGGTCGGAGATCAATCATCGTCTAGTACTTGTTATTTGGTGTTTCCCAATTGATTTAGTAGCGCAATTGAATCACCTTAAGGGCCATAAGTTCTTCGGTGGAAATGGTATGTGAGGGTAGAAAGAAAAAACATTTATCGGATAGGAATAACTACCCATATTATTGTTTTTTTTAATATGAACGATTTGTTTCGAAAGCTAGTTAAGATTTGTTTCAAAAATTAGTAATTATTATACACAACATGGCAATATTATTTTTTTAAATTCATGTTTTATATCCTTTAGAGGGCCCCATAGTCAATTTAATGTAACATCACATAGCTTATAGGTTGATTATCCGCTTTCAATAATATCTCATTAATTAAATTATGATAAGTAGGTAAAAAGTTATGAGGGAACAAATGAACATACAAACATACTGGTCAAAATCATAACCCTCCTTCGCCGTACTCGAGTAAATAATAAAGAGGTGATGTAAATGTTCTTTTGTCCACAGCCTTGCCGCGGTAACATCTCTCTGCTAGAAGAAGATATATGGCGTGAGCAGCAGTGCAGCGCCCACGACGAGACGCCGTACGGGGGGGAGCTGTTCCACTGGCGCGCGCACAGGGACGACGCGGAGCCGTGCGCGCTGACCTGCAGGGGCACCCCTCAGCACTCCGGGCAGAGCCCTGAACCGGTACCGATCACATTTCTTATTTTTTTGTAGAAAAAAAATGTACACAATAGATACTGCTAAATCAGCTTGGAGACATTTTTGCTGCTGCAGTAGTGTTTGTACATACGAATACATACATGCTTGTACAATCGTGACTTTTTCCCTGACTCTCTGGCGGGGAATCGAATCTCGACCTTGCGTGACAGGTGTGGATACAGACAACTATATTACCGAAGAATTGGAATAGGGAGAGATCACTTACTACGTTCGTTTAATATAGCAATGTGGCTATCCGTAGCCCACTTTCGCCCCCGCGGGAAACGAGACGTATCGGGTTGTGAACCACGATGCTGCCATTTTTTTGTAAGGTTTTTAAGTTTTGTACACACGGTGACTAAAACCGGAATAAACCAGTTTGCGCTAGAATGCGTTAGAAGTTAGTTATACATATTAAATTACTTTTGTTTTATATAACACTAGCTGTGCCCGCGACTCCGTCCACGTGGGCATTCGGTAAGAGCGAAATAATACATAAATTATTTTCTCCGATCTTAATAAGAATGAATGATAAATGATAGATAGATGAAACGAACACCAAATGTTAGAGCAAGCTTGCCACAATGCAATAGTAAAAACAGCCTTCAAATAGGTTCAGCCGTTTCTGAGATTAGCGTGCACAACCAGAAAAACAGAGAAAAAAATTCTAAAAACTATATTTTTGTCTCCGGTAACATAGGTAAATTCTGTATGGTTGTTTTTTTTAAAAAAATATTCATTATATAGACACAGCTCGTTTACGATTTAATTATATGTATAAATGTGTTCATATAAACTTGCGGTCATCGTTTTAAGAAAAACAGTCAAAGTTTTAACTAAATCGACCGAAGCGCGTTTCTAGAATATCGCGTATTATTTCAATTAACTTTTTATAATTTTATTGTTTGTGGACCGACTGGAATGAAACAAACACTAAATGTTACAGGAAGCTTGCCACAGTGCAACAATGAAAACCGCATTCAAATCGGTTCAGTCTGAGATTAGCGTGCACAAACGCACAGACAAACAGACAAACCGACAAACAGACAAAATTTCTAAAAACTATATTTTTGGCTCCGGTAACATAACTACAACCTGTATGGTTATGTTGTAGTGTATGGTTTTTTTGAAAAAATATTCATTGTACAGACATGACTCGTTTACGATTTTATTATATGTATAGATAGATTAAGTACCTGCCTATGATAATAAAAAAAATATAAAAGTGTTTATTTATTTATCTGCTGACCGTACACAGCTACAAACGTAAAAACGACTTCAAACTAATCCGGCTGTATATAGACAAACTTAAAATCGTCTTATTTATATATTATTACTTTTTTTACTGTCTCTTCTTACTCCTACCAAGATAGTAGTATCCTATACCCTATACTCCTTTTCCTAAATTCCATATTCCTTGTTCAATACACATTTCCTACCTTATCCTCTTTCCTTTCCTCTCCACTAAGCCGTGGGTACGCAATGAGGAACTTAATCACTTTGAACCTCATAAAATGGC
>WUAW01000576.1:19539-31201 GCA_017165845.1 Thaumetopoea pityocampa | reverse complement strand
GTCGGTCCATCTCGTAGGTGGCCGTCCCACACTGCGCTTGCTAGTACGTGGTCTCCATTCAAGGACTTTACAGGGACACAGCAATAATGGTGTCATTTATGATGTAACATGTACTAAATTTCATCTCTCCTCTCTTTTTCTAATGCCAAACACCAAAACGAGATAGCAAACCTTTTTCGCGAGTACCTACTTACATTTCTGTCAAAAGGCACAAAAAACGTTACGTGTTTGGATATCTATAACCGGCATGTCCCGAGGTCACGTCTAAATTTATATGTAGAACTTAATTTTGACGTGTCTAAACTAAACTGAGAGCGCCAAAATTATTGCTTTCTCGTTTTGGCGTTTGGCTTTAGAAAAAGACAGGAGAACTTTAGCTGTATTACATCGAAATTAATACCAATATCATATCGTAATTGTGCGATAAGGTTTAACAACAGATTTGTGGTTTAATTCGTTCGATAAAGGCCGTTGTGACGAAGCCACCTCTAAGTATTGTCGTACTGTACTTGAAATTATAGTCATTTTACAATAGCAACTTGAAGCGTAAGCGATTTAATCAAATTGTAATGTAAAACTTAGGTAAATATCTCTAAGATAATTTGTTCAAGCTCGTCTAAAACAACCCAGACTTAACTAAATTAATAAGGAACATTGTTTTTGAGGACGAGCCACTAGAAACTAATTGAAGTACTGTGATTAACACATTCACAGGGATATGAGGTCATACTGAGCCAAGCAGAACTTTCATACGGTGCGTTGAGAAAATTAGTGATACTTCATTCAATGCGGAATATATGTATATCTGCATAGGTACCTAATGGGAGAAAGAGATCAATTAGGTACCTAGTGGGAAAAAGAGAAACAAAAATAAAATTTGTTAGTGCTTGCCGTCACAGATTATTAGTCTTTGAACACATTCACTGCCGGACCAAAGAGTTGCCTGTGCGTATATAACGGGACGAATTCATTAGGGTCTGGGAAACATGGGTAGGGTTCATAAAAACCAAACTAAATATTTACATAATTCAAAAAGCAAAGTATTAATCCTCTTGTAATGAAATTATACAAAGTATTACAAATTTTTATGAAATTCAAATCTCGGGAAACAATTTCTTTTTTTGTTAAATTTAGCCGGATACGGATGAAACTACATAATTATTATATTTACCAGATGATGATTCGTAAAAACGCAATAATAATTGATTCGGATTCTTCCTGAAAAAAGGGGAAACGAAAGTGAAAATTAATCAAAAATTAATGGAACGGAATTAAAAATCAATCAAAAAATTTATCAAAAAAATTAAACAAATAAATTAACGAAAGTTAAAATTCATTTCTTGGCTTTTACAATTTACGTAATCAGGTAATTTCGATTGTGGCGACATTTTCAATACCACAATTGCAATAAATAGTATTTATATGAGTAATCAACAAAAATATTTATAAATAAATAGCTGCATATAACAAATCAAACAAGAGGCATTTTACATAATATCTTACATGCAACAATAAAACAACTCATTTCCCAAATTATTACACTTAAGTACGTATTTTATCTATGTATAAATGCTAAAAAAAATTAAGTTAATCTTCATTAAATAAAGCAATTTCTTAATTAATTAATTTAACAAATTAGTATTAAAATAATGGTTTATTTTATCAATAATAATATTAATATTCTGGAAAGTTTCATACATATTGATCTAGTCCCAAACTAAGATTCCATGCATCTTGGGCACTAGACAACGATATACATACTTATATATAGATAAATACGTCCATGACTCGGATACAAGCATTTGTGCTAATCATACAAATTTTGTCCTTACTGGGACTTGAACCCGGGAATCATTGACTCAAGCAGACTCGCTGCTACTATGTAATATAAATGCCAATCAATTGTAAATAAATAAAGTCAAATGAAATAGTTGTATTTAAATCTCTATGCAATACATGCTGATGGAATGCATTTAGAAATAAAAATTAAAGACGACATATAACGAGAAAAATATATAGAGATATATAAATATATAAAAGGGGAATGATCTTAATATGGAGCTACTTCAAACTATCTTGGCTAGCCCCACTTCTGGGGCGGTCGAGAAACCGTGTTTTCTGTCAATGGGGAAATGTCAGGTAATAAATTAGAAATAATTTAAAAATGTAAGGTAAAAAGACTAATAGGTACAATTCAAAGCATTAAGGGGCCTTCAAAATATACTAAATTTAAAAAAAAATGTTCTCTATTACGAGTCAACATCAAATTTCTAATGGTATTGATAAGCCAAAATGTTGTTCAACTAACAATATTATTAAATTGACAGCGTTATCAAATCATTCTATTTTTCGAAACGCACCGAGCTGGAAAGGCATTACTAAATATTTTAAAAGTTTTAAAGCCGGTTTAAAAGGAAACTTAAAATTTTAAAATAAAAAAAAATATAAAAAAATTATAAGCGATTTTAAAACAAATTTTAAAACTCATTGGTTTGGGACCCTGCAGACTAATTTGTTAAGCCGATATGACAATTTCGTTGAATATATTAACTAGTACCATAATAGGTAGGGTAGTCGCCTCAAGCAACTTATGCTATATACAATTTGAAACAAAAAGAATTTTTATAATTCAGTAATAAGTTAAAAATCTTTCAAATTTGACACTGGGGGTAATCAAGTCACAAGAAAAGGATGCATATACTGTTTCATGACGTCACCGCCATTTTGGTGCGGGCATGCGAGAGAGATAACTAGATATTCCCATTACGCCCCCGCTCTGCCTTATGGTCGACTTTTAAACATTAGTTACTACCTCATTTTACCACTAATTTCGGTACAGTTTTCACAGAAAGGTTTCTTTTAATGGTATTTGCCATCGCATATAACATAATATAATAATAATCAAAGACAGGAAACAACCCAATTGTTTTGTTTAACTTTAACTTTTTAACTTTTTATTAATATATCTAAAAACATTTTTTTATAATTCAAAGGATTATAAATTCAGACCCTTTAATAAATACTCACCAGTCCCACTTATTTGAAAGTTTTTAAGATTTATTGCACTTAATGACACTCTACTAGCTGAATTCACTAGTCTGGCCGTTGAGAGAATGCATACTGACATTTCGTGATCGAATGGAAAATGTCATTTCAAAATGTCAAACAGTTTAACAATATAAATACATTTATCGTTTTTATGCACATGTCATTTTACTATAAACCTTAATAATTTAGAGGTAAATTTAATCCACACTAATAGTATTTGACATACGAAAATAAAACAGCCCTGTATAAGTTTATATAACTGCGGATATGCAGCGCCTAAACAAACCACGGTGGTTTATTGGCGTTAAGTAATTTTGTAAATAATGCATATATATACATACATACATATACTCACGCCGATATCCCATCCAAGGTAAGGGTAGGCAGAGACCACAGTACATACTACATACAGTCACGTCTCTTTCCCATTGGGGTAAGCAGAGATCACTTCCTTCCACCTGCTACGTTCGTTTGATGTAACAAAGTGGCTGTCCGCAGCCCACATTTCGCCGCCGCGGGTAACGAGACGTGTCGGGTGGCAAATCACGACGCCGCCATCTTATAAGGTACAAAAGTATTAAAGTTGCTCATTGCATTCCCACGGCATAATGCATATCGATTGAATAAATAAAAATAATATGAAAATGCATTTTTTGTTTGTCACCTTTTTGCCATCGAGATTTGGCGGCTAGTTTTAGGCAGATTCCCACCGATTTCCCATTAGAAACTCAACCCAATACCCATATAAATTGCGTGTTTACAATGACAGAAACAAATTAACATCAAATTTTAAAATAAAAAAAAAATTACAAATTCTTTAAAATAACACATATTTAAAACAGCACCTTACCAAAAGCAACTTAAAATATATTGTACTATATACACGCACAAAGTATTTTAGTACATTCGTACACCAAGGACGGAATGTAAGCTTAAAGAATTGTCATCATCGCAAGGTATGTCAGGTGCAGCTGTGGATTACTTAGTATTCATTAGTATATCCTGACTGTGAGTCTCATAAGAAAGCTCAAGATCATCCAGCGAGCAATGGAAAGAGCTGTGCTCGGAATTCATCTGCGAGATAAAATCCACATGAGGTAAGCCGCGGGAGATCTGAAGCCAGCGATGTGGATCAGAGGATTGCAAAACTAGTGGCAGTGGGCTCGCAGAACCGATGGACGTTGGGGCCTCAAAGTGCTGGAATGGCGACCCGAACCGGAAAACGCAATGCGGGTAGACCCCGACTAGGCGGACCGATGACCTGGAGAAGGTCGCGGGCTATCGATGGATGCAGGCGGCTCACAGCCGCTCAGTGTGGCAGTCATTAGATGATGCCTATGTCCAACAGTGGATGTCTGTGGGCTGATAGATATTTAATAAATGTCAGGAAGGCATTCTCTCGGCAGCCAAACTAGACTAACGAAAATAAGTTATAAAATATATTTGCAGACTGCATGCAAAATTAACTTTTGAGATAACATTAATAATCAAATAAATAAACAGTACCTACCTAAATAAATAAACCTTACATGCAAATATTGCCGTCATAAGATAAAAAGACGCGTCGAAAGAATCTGCACTGGCCTTTTGTACTAATTCTAAATATATATAACTCAGTTGCTGAAAAAATCATTTTAGATGCGTCTCTTTTCCTTATGCCGGCAGAATACATAATCCAAGTTGATTACTGAGAGTCCAAAACACAGGCCCCTAAAAGCTATATTCCAAAGCATATAAAAGCTACATTTATGATATAGGTTTTGGGTTGTTAGGGCTCTGAATCAGTACGACTATGAAACTGAATTCCAGGCCATTACATATGACATCAGACAACGGTCTGATTGGATATTTTTTTTGAATTTTGCTTTTTTTCTTTTCAGTGTTACTAAACTTTTTAAAAATGTGATAGGCAAAAGTGATTACACTCATCTATACATTCAAAATTATTTTACGATAGCAAAAAATACTCAGTTCATTTAATGGTTTCGTTTTGTTGTCTATGACAAACACGTTGAGCCGTTTTCCTCCCAGTTCATTTCTGGGGGTCAATGCCCATTATTCTCAATCGATATGGCACAAAGTATAGTCAAATTTCAAAAAGTATACCGCTCAGTGACTAGTTCTCGAGTGGTATCTGTATGTCACTATGCGTTGCTGGGATTATGGGGATGATAACGTCTACAGTCTGTCATAAACGTAAAAATATCTTCTGCAGAAACGAAGTTAACACAACTAAGTCAATATTATGCTAGAATGCAGCAATAACCTTATCAAAGATATTTCCATAAACCATACCTATCAAATTTGTGTCATACAAAATCACAACAGCAAGTTTTTGAAATTGCAGTTTCATAGTCGTATCAATATTTTGAATTCACAATTATGAAAGCGAACAGATATCCGGTCACATATCTAAACCATGTTATGACCGTGGGCATTGAAGCTGTGTGTCCTATAGTTATTATCACAAATAGTCTATTTTAATATAAGAAATTACAACTTGATATAAAACCTATAGTGAATGGATCTGAACTATGCAATAAATTGTTTTTTGATATTTTCTTTCGAGAGTTTTGACTGAATCTTCTTGACTTTAGAATATACTGATAATGGATTTAAAGACTATATTTGAGTATAACAGGCCCCCTAGCCAAGTTGAATTTCTACAATCGTTAACGCTAATAAAAACGAAAAAATGTATTGGAATGACATTTTTAATCGCCTAGTCACCCGTGCCTTATCGATTAGTAATATCATTCCAATACAGTTTTTCGTTTTTATTAGCGTTAACGATTGTAGAGAGTCAACTTGGTTATGGGGGCTGTTTTCAGTACGTTCACAAATTGAGGTAGAAGATTTTTTTCTGAATAAAAATTTTAAGTTTTCCCTTTTAAATGGAAGGCAAAGGGTTCCAAGCCCATAGAGCCTTGTCTGATATCAGAATAACAATTTATGACATCTTTTCTTTGTATCTTTCTAACCGTGAATTAACGGCTCCGTTCACACAATATTGTTAGTATTAATTACTTTCTATCCGTGAAAACCTGTAATCTTTTGTCTGTTGAATATACTTAAACTATTTCAATATAGTAGCTGTAGGTTTTCCATTTTATAAATAAATAAATAATTAATACTTAACTATGCAATGGTGGTAATTCTGTTGTAACAGAACTTAACCATTTTTTTATATTTCCTTTATTAAACGTACAGAGAGGGTACATTTTTTTCTGTCTTAAACATAGTTTAGCACAATTTGGTATGATTACAAACCGTAGCAAGATAGAGTGTACGTCGTTGCCCGCGCTAGTTAAGAAACTGTGTTACAGGCAAAATTTAGACTCTCCCTAACTTTAACTTGTATGTCAAACAACATATATTTTTATAACAGAATTAGCACCAATATATACTTTCTGCTCTCAAATCTTTATCAGCGCCTGTCTAAATGAACCTCCTACTTTAGGATAACTTTAGGACACACAGCGATACCTACACAATTAACAGTTAAAACTGGCATCGGCAACCTATTACCCGCCGGTCACCGAGTGACCCATTTGATAATATCAAGTGACCCGCTTTAATTCCGAAAATAAAGTGCAATACATAAAAATCAAATGCTCACATTCTGGTTGATTTTGATCAGCGGCCAAAAAAGGTTGCCGACCCCTGACTTAAAAAGATACATTTGCAACAACTCGCGCCGGCCCGCGCCCCTAACGCGCTCGTCGCGGCGTGACTACGGCGTGGTCTCGTCGGCGCGAGCGCAACACGTCAGCTACAACGCGCAACCGCCTCCCTACGCACACAACATCCACATTAGCAAAAAAAAAAATCAAAAAGTCTAAAAGGAATAAGGGACTAAAAACACATTAAGTGGCGTCTATTAATCATGTGATAAGAGATGGGGTTTTAGACTAACCGTCTCCCTTCTACCCAAAATCACGTGTATTTTTTGAAACGGAGTATTTTAAAATTACGCGCCGTTTTTCGGTTTAGTAATCGCGTGCTTAACGAACATATAAATACACGTGATATCTATACATCTGATACACCCCTTGTGACATTTCGTTATTTTGTCAGAACCCCCTCCCCGCTTTCGAGCCTCACGTGTCTAATGGACGCTTCCTTAGCAAAAAAATTATTATATGCCAAAAAATATAAAATATTCAAAAAGTTAAAA
This sequence comes from Thaumetopoea pityocampa, assembly GCA_017165845.1. Classification (NCBI taxonomy): domain Eukaryota; kingdom Metazoa; phylum Arthropoda; class Insecta; order Lepidoptera; family Notodontidae; genus Thaumetopoea; species Thaumetopoea pityocampa. The sequence continues at coordinate 23,976 of WUAW01000576.1, read as the reverse complement.
GGAAATAATGACGTTAAAATCATATTAGCCAAAAAAATATTCAAAGTCTAAAAGGGATAAGGGACTAAAAAACACATCAGCCAAAAAGAAATTCCGTATGTCAAAAAGGAATAAGGATCTAAATCAGACAAAGAAAATGCAATTTAAAATTGAATGGAAAATAGATCCCAATACAATATATAATATCCGATAAAAGTATCTAAAGTTGGAAAAAAAAAATTCGAGAAAAATATAAGCACCATAGATAAAACACTTATTATCAGATACGCACATTACTAATAATAAACTGACTAAAGTACAAAGAAAACAAATTTCTACTTATTTCTCGAAAAAAGAACTTTCAAGCAAAGGATACATACAACACAAGATATTGGCTACACTTAAATGAAGACAGCATTCACAGATTAATATTAATCGTAACTAATTTTCGATAGTAATCTATGGAATGGATGGTAAGGAAAGTTTTTAACATTTAGAAATACCTTCTGTGAAATTTTATTATGCATAATTAGGTACGTGATTAATAATATGTAAAAGATTAATCTATAAATACAAATGAAATGATAAAATCCAACTTGCTTACTACCTATGTTAAACAAATAATAAATAAATAAAATAAATAAATAAAAATAAAAAAAATATTTACGGCAAACCAAACGGTGCATTACCGCAAGTTTAATTTTAGTGCTTTATATTTGTTTATTGTTACGTTTAATATATAAATGTGACGTTAATTTGTATATAAATCGTGAATAATCGCGAGTTATACAGAAACGTCGGAATAAAACTCAAAGGCTGAAAATCAATCATGTTTTTTTTTTTCAAGACGACAACTGCGAGAATTTTCGCCTAATTAACGTGGTCTCTGTGGTCCATCTGATAGGACAACCGTCAAAATGGGAGATTTTGAAATTTAAATTTAGATGCAATAAAATTTGATGCACTGCCATTTTATTATTAACTTAAAGAAATATTTTGGAGTTTTGGCGCCAACCCGAGTGAAGCGTCACTTGAAGTTTTATTTTAATGTTTTATATTATTTTATTGTGATGTTTAATAAATAAATTTGGTGTTGTTTTGTGTATTAACCATCAATAATCGTGAACAATATTGAAATTGGAATAAAACTGTAATTAACATAGCAAAGCGACTGTATTTTTCAAGGCATTTTGCGTGATCAAAGTGGTATCCTTCGGATTGACTTCAAAACTCCCAAGAAGCAATAAAATGTGATACACCGATATTTTATTATTAACTTGGAAAATAATATATAACTTATAAAATATATACACTCGACAGTGGCAGAAATGGCGCGAATTTGCAGCCGATTGCCACTATGAAAAAAGAAGAAATATTTTTAAAACTACAATATAAAACACTGGATACTGGCAAAATTTGCGCGAACATGCAGCGAATTGCCATATTAAAAAAATGACTATGACTATTATAGACTTTGTACAGACATTAAAATTTTTATTATTATATTAAATCTATAGACAATAAATTGGCACTGACTTCTAGTAAATATAAAATTATTACAGCTATATCTATCACAGAGGGGTTACATAAAGACAATATCACTAAAAACAGTGTATTTATAATGTGATAATTTTTTTTTTAATTTGACCGTGGAATTTTATCGTGAACTAAAAAAAATATTGTATCGATCCCTCAGTACCACAATTCTGTGGTACTGAGGGATCGATACAATATTTTTTTAGTTCACGATAAAATTCCACGGTCAAATTAAAAAAAAATACCACAATTCTGTGGTACTGAGGGATCGACACAATATTTTTTTAGTTCACGATAGGAACTAAAAAACAAATACACTGTTTTTAATTACACTGGGAGTCAGGGTTACCATTTCGCTAATACAAGTTATAAATTGATTTAATTAATTTTATTAATACTTTCAATGTTAATTTTCGATCAAATATTAGAATTATGTTTGTTTATACATCACATCCATCGATTTATGAAGATTTAAGTAGTAGCGTTTGTGTTTAAATAGAATTATTATTTAAGAATGTAATACACTTTAATATTTAATTTTACATAATGATACAACGAACATCAACAATACTAATAATTTACGTAATTTTACTATTGTTTGCGAGGAACTAGTTAGCGCGCTTTGGTATGAGAATGGTCACCATCAAACTGTACTCCTTACGCGATGAACCACGGCGTTGTTATATTTACACGATGCATCACAGCAACGTAACGCTTACGCGACGCACCACTTCACTGTAATGCTTACGAAATGCATTAACATCGTAATACTTACGCGACGCACCACGGCATCACCTTGTACTTACGCAACACAATACGGCATTGTAATATGTGTACTTACGCAACGCACTATAGCATCGAATTACACGACGCACCACGGCATTGTAACACTTACGCGACGCACCACAGCACCTTGATAATTACACAACGTACACTGCATCGTAATACTTACGCAACGCTTTACGACATCTTAACGTTTACACTACGCACCACGGTATTGTAATACTTACGCGACGCACTACATCATCTTAATACTTACATAACGCACCATGGCATCTTAATATGCAACGCGCCACGGCAATGTAATATACAACGCACCATGGCATTGTAATACTTACGCAACGCACTACGGCATCTTTATACTCAAGTAACGCACCACAACATTGTAATACTTACGGAATGCACCACGGCAATGTAATACTTACGCATCGCAGTACATCATAATACTTACGCGACGCACCACGGTATTGTAATACACGACGCATCACGGCATCTTAATACTTACGCAACGCACCACAGCAGTATAATACTTACACAACGCACTACGACATCATAATACTTTCGCGACGCACCACAGCATTGTAATATTTACGCGACGGACCACGGCATTATAATATTTACACGACGCACCACGGCATTATAATACGTACGCGACGTACCACAGCATCGTAATACTTACGCAACGCACCACGGCATTGTAATACTTACGCGACACATCACGGCGTTGTAAAATTTACGCGACGCACCACGACATTGTAGAATTTACGCGGCGTACGGCGGCATTGTAATGGGTATAGAACCAGTAGGCAAATAAATGCCAAGTAATTTAATTATAGGTAGCGAGCCGCACATTCCGTCGTAACTGTGTCCTCGTTGCGACGCTAGGCATTATTGTTCGTTAAAGTGGGTATACAAACGGTGAGAAGAGCGTCATGAATACCAAGACGCAATATGAATGGTCACTCCATTGGCCGTGAGGATCAATTGACGTGAGGACAGTGCTCTTCAATATTGCCGTTTATAATTCCAACACGCGGCCAAAGATTTCCTTGCAAACTATATAGTTTTTTTATATATTATTTTAGTATTTTTACATACAATAATTTAAGTAGACTATTTTTTATATTTATTAAATATCTTTAGTAATACTATTAATGTAAAGTAGGGCCATATTAGTAGGCCACATTTGAAACTACATCAAAATAACTGCAACGGCGGCCACTTTTTATTTTCAAAGTTAGAAGGGCACAATTGGAAAACTGTTTTCGGCTACTAAATATACAATTATTATAATAATGATAAAGAAGACAATTTCACGATTTACTTTGACTATATACTATATAAACCTTTCTAAACATAGTCTGATAAATTTCAATGTGGCCTATTAATGTGGCCCCTATTTCAGGTGCTTATTTGCCTACAGGAAAATGGAAGATACGTTGAATTTATTTTATTTTTTTTAAAGACACCTCTCGCATTAATTCCTTTGTCGCGGGGACTACACAAACATTCAAATAACGGAAACACGGAACACCCAGACTCAGAACAACAATTTGTGGATTACACAAAGTTGTTGTCCCGTGTGGGGACGAACCCGCAACACTCGACAGCGCAGTGGACGCTTAAACCGCTACGCCATCCGTGCAGTGCAGTGAATATTTACATACTATGAATGTACCAAATATATTGTAAATATTAAAACGATGAGGATCGATTCACTAAGAATTAGAACATGCACATAATGTTTGTCATAATGATTTTATAGAAGTTTAAAATTCAAAAAGGCTATTTCGATTGTACAAAAAACTTGTATTTGATTTTTTGTCACTGCTTGTGACAAAAATCCTTGTCATACCAAATATTATGAATGTCATTGTGATGTATTTATTAGTTGTTACCTTCAAATTCGAATCTAATTTGAACTTAATCATTCAAACGGTATCAGGAAAAATAGATCTCGAATTGAGGACAACAAAATGTTGAGGAATCCGGAAAAAATATATCGAAGCCCCTACCGAATATAGCGTTAAAAATAGGTTACTGTCAAAAAAAATATATATTATATATTTGGAAACTTTACACTTGATTACACTACCTATTTTCTTTTTTTTTGTAGTTTTTCGTCGAAAGATTATACTAACG
>WUAW01000574.1:33508-43860 GCA_017165845.1 Thaumetopoea pityocampa | reverse complement strand
GTCGGTAGGTTTAGTGTTAAACTACCCTCTATAAGGTACCTATTTTGTAGATGGGACATTGTTCTACGACGGCGTACAAATATCACTGCAACATATTGATTCGACTTGTATATTTTTATTTATTTTATTATAGTAGGTTGTATATTGTAACAATAATTTTATCAATTATTATTCATAAATGAAATTTGATTTGATTTGATCCACGACATTTTGTCTGGCCTGCCTAATGCCATTTCAAATGAGTTATCAATATGATAACGGTGCTAATTCTGTTATAACAGAACTTAACTAAATTTAGTCTCTTCCTATCGTTTTCTAATGTCAAACGCCAAAACGAGATAACAAACATTTATAGCGAGTCCCAACCTACATATCTGTTAAACAGTTCAAAAAAAATGTTGCGTTTTTGCATATCTTTAGGCCGTGTGTTCCGAGGTCGCGTCTAAATCTTTTAATTTTGACGTGTCTAAACGAAACTGACAGCACCAAAATTGTAGTTATCTCGTTTTGGCTTTGACATTACAAAAAGATTGGAGACTAAAGTTCTGTTACAACGAATCTGGCAGCACCAAAATTGTAGCTATCTCGTTTTGGCGTTTGACATTAGAAAAAGATAGGGGGAGACTAAATTTAATTAAGTTCTGTTACCACAGAATTGCCAATAATGTTTTGCCTTAAACCGATCGCTCTAACCGTAAAATGTTAACCTAAAAATTCACAAAACAAAACTATGTTTATGTAACATTCAAACATAGAAAGTTTACAACTTGGCAGTATAGAAACAGATGTTTATAAACATATAAAAACAAAACTATTTCGGAACATTGACAGAAGCGTGTCAGTTTTAATCTCGTCTCACAATTTTAAATTACATTACATATCATATAATACCATATTCGTTTAAATTACATAAAATACACGAATTAAATTCAAAATTTGGGATAACATCTCAATTTCTGTCATTATCATCATTACTACCATCTGGTAGCTCAAAAATGTTACATTGTCATAAATATATTAATTATTGATCTAACAATTCATATATGAAACCGTATTTAACAAGTTTTGTAATGTTGTCACATAGTTTTATAACATGTCAACTCTTGGTGTTTCGCAAGTTTGAAACCTAGACGCGAAATCAATATTTCACTTCAGAGTATTTATTTTATTTTAAACTAATTAAGTATTCTTTTATAGTTAGATAACAAATAATTCTAGATTGTAATGTTTGGTCACAAGTTTTTCACCGTGTGACATAACCGATTTTATATACAATAAACAATAATTTACACAATTTTTATCTACTTATATCCTATCTATGGTCAGGGAGTACTTAGTCTTTTAGCCTGTCCGGCAAATAGACTTAAGTACACGGGTAAGCGACCCCGGCCCCCCGAGCTACTACTGTCTCTTCCTACTCCTTCCGAGATAGTAGTATCCTATAGTCCTTTTCCCAAATTCCATATTTCTTGCTCAAGACACCTTTCCTACCTTATCCTCTTTCCGTGGGAACGCAATGAGGAATTCTAATCACTTTTAAACCTTATAAAATGGTGGCGTCGTGATTCGCCACCTAACACGTGTCGTTTCCTACGGGGGCGAAAAATAAGCTACAGATAGCCACTTTTCTACATTATACGATGGTAGCAAGTTAAAAGAGGTGGTCTCGGCCTACTCCAATTCTTCGATAGTATAGTGGTCAGTATCCCCGTCGATCACGCGGGAGGCTGGGGTTCGATTCCCCGCCGGAGAACCAGGGAAAAAGGCGTAATTGTATGTATATATTATATCCTATCTCCCGGATTTTCCGGGCCTCTCGTCGTCAGCGCATCTACAATCTTCGGTGATCGAGTCCAACGACATGAGACTTTCCTGAGATGTCCTTAGGCATGACCGACATCTCGAGTCAACGGAATTACCGCTTTGAGAGTTCGCGTCCTCTGAAACGGATTCGAGCGACTTGAGACTCTCGACTGAGGTCAATTTGTAGGACCTTCTAAATTCTGCTAACTCTTCTTCGCTCATATTCAATGCCAAAAGAGAATCTTTCGCTATTTTCCCTAAAGAAGACACTTTCTTTTTCTTCTTAGTCAATATGGACTCCATTTTGTTCAACGGACAAGGTTTATTTAAACTTTCCGGTAAGGATTTTGGACTGGAACCGCTCCGAGTCCGAAGTTTAGATCTTTTAGGTATATCTCTCGGAGTAGTGCTTTCAGGAACTTTGAAAGCAATCATCTTAGTTTTTGCACTGCATTTGTCTTCGGTCAGTTGGGATAAATCTTCTAGAGAATTCGATTTGATTTTTGCTCTGTCCGGAACTACGGGTGATGTTTTAATACCCATCAGTTCTTTAGCTACAAACACGGGTGCTTGCACATCGTCTACGACCAGTTCCGGTGATAAATCTGTAATTTCATTTATTTCTTCGTGTTTTAATTCATCCGCTACTCTGTGTTTCGTTTCATCCAACTGTCTGTTTTCGTACATCAGATACGATAATGCGTCTTTCCCTAAATCGATACAGTCTTTCTTATCTTTTTTATCATCGAACGCTACTTGTAACACGTCATCACAAGTTTCTTCGATAGTAGCTATCGGCGCTAAATCGCTTTTAACTTCATCTAATTTAGGTTCAATTTTAACTGCGAGTTCCCATGATTTCATCTGTCGTTCAGCTAATTCCACTGCCAGTGCTTTTGTGTTTGACATACTCGATATTAAAGTATTTTCAGGGCTTATATTCTCTTTGATTCCTCTTATAACTTTACTCGGTAGTTTATCAACAGGTTGTCCATTATCGGGACTGGTTTGGCGGTCCAAAGAGTTCTCGGAACCCGACGATTTCAGTACGGCAACCAAAGACCTAGGTCTTGCAATTTCTTTATCATCTATTTCTATTTTCTCGTTGGGTCTTATTACACTATCATTCTTAACATTATCTAAGCTTAAATCTAAATTTTGTACTATAGAAACTTCGGTGGTAGAGGTAACTTGCTCGTTTTCTTGTGTCGGTAAAGACTGGAATTCACTTAAAGTGTTATCCGTATCTGTAGACGGTGTTTTACTATCTAATTTTTTAGAAAATGATTCATCAACAAAGGAAACCTGAATTCGTTCGGATAACGTAGAATCGGTGTTTTCCGAATCATCGTCTTTATCCCTTTCTATCGTACTACCCCATGACCAGAACGAGCTAGTCAAAGAAGCGTCTTTCCGAGGCGGAGTATTGCATTTTCTTTCATCGTCGCTAGTACTTCTAGAAAATATACTACTGGGGTGTTGAAATATGCTAAGTAATTTCTCTAAATGTGAAGGTTTAACTTCTTTGTCATCCTGCTTTGGTATATGGAAGCTCGAAGATGGCGGAACCCATGATATTTTTCTCATACGATCTAAGCCTTTGGATTTTAGCGCAGGCATATCCAGGAGACTGGACGTACGTTTGGGAGACGAAGTCAAGTTTTCCAACAATTGAAGCCGTTCAGATTTATTTGCAGTCTCTTTCAAACTCGAATTGTTTGTCAAAGTCCCTTCATTTGATGAATTATCTTCTTTATTATCTGTGGGATGTTGTAATGAATGCTCTATGCCTGAATCCGCTGAAGTAAGCATCACTTTCTCCTGCTTAGTAGATTCTGATGAGCTAACACTTACTTCTAAACTTGATAAAGAATCATTTATTTTTTTGTTATTACCAAATATAGGCGATACACTTTCTGTAGAGCTGACCGAGAGGTTCAATAGGTTACTATTGACTGGCGTTGTCGTATCCATACTACTGTCTTTATATGGAGCTTGTGTAACTCTCTCTATATTTAGCTCTATTGTCTCTTGTATTGAAGGTTTCTCATTCAAGCTCTCCATTGATGATTCAGATATTTCTAATGAAGAGTTTGAATCAAACGGACTGCCTACAAGTCTTTTGTTCATAAGTCTCGAGACTTCCAGGTCTGGGCTATCAAGACTAGACTCGCTTTTGTTTTTCTTAAGAACTACACTATCCCGTATCGCAGGTATTAAATTATCTTTTTTCGTAACGTTTTTGTTTGTTAAATCTTTCATTTCTTGTATTATGTGGCCCAAATCTTCTGTGAATGCAAATATTTGTTTGATTGCATTGTCTTTGTGTTCTAAAAATTTAGACTCTTCTTTTTTGATTACAGAATCTAGTTTAATAATTTTATTATCTTCTCTTACTTTTAAAACTTCACTTGTAACGGTTGGTTCTTCTTTTATTATTTTATATTCTCCTGACATCTCTTTTTTGATGCTATTGTCTAATTTTACAATAAAGTTATCTTCGTGCGCCTTAGAAACTTCTTTCAAAAGTATTGAATCTACTTCTACAGTCTTAGTTTCTCCACTTTCAATAATATTATTATCTGCATTGACTTTGGGATCCAATTTTTCAATATTAAAAGCTTTTGTAATTTTAGAATCAATTCTTGTGTCTGTATAATCTTTTATTACTTGGGATTCACATTCAACAGCCACATCATTATCTTTCAAAACTTCTGGAGCATCCACACATTCATGTACAGTTTTCAAAACACTTAAGTCTTTTTGAGATCGATTTATGGGTTTATCGATAAATTTATCGTTTCTAACGACATCACTATAAGTAACATTACTTTTAACTAATTTAATACTATCGACAATCACATCAAAATCGCTAATAATTACATTATCAGTTTGTACACTAACACTGGTTGTTTCAATAACAGTTCTTACAACGTTTTTAGTATTCACATCACTACTAGATAGATCGGTCACAAGTATTTTAACATTCTTTGGCTCTTTAACTGGAGGTTCAATTGTAACTGTAGTTTTCGAATATGTACCCGGATCTATTGAGTCGTATGTTTGCGTAGTCACTGATATATATTCGATTACTGGTGGCTTAGAGACTACAGTAGATTCAATTCTGTTTGCTACATCTGTTTCTTTTTTATGGTCACTAATCATTGTCTCAAGTTGAGAACACTCAGTTTCCATTTGATCAAATTTATAGTCTGGAGTGGGTACTTGAACACTTTTATTGTCAATATGATGAAAGTCCAAACTTTTTGCAGGAACAACCATAGCTAAGCTCAAATTGGGTTGTACTATATTATCTTTACATTCATGTTCATCTACGACTTTTTTTGCACTAGGCTGCAAATCTGGTACCAGAACATTATCAGTTACATGTTTTACAACACTTTGAGTGCTAGCAGTATCTGTTTTATGTTGTATAACAACACTTTTAACATCTATATTTCTAGATTTAAATTGTGTACTTTCAGTACTATTATTTACAATTTTATCAACAACCACAGATTGTATGTCATCTGGTTGTAAATGTACATTATTATCTACATTTTCATTGTCAACTAAATTAATTTTTACAGAACCCGTTTGAATATCTTTTACATCTAAATAATTATCAACAACCTTTTCACTATCAGCTTGTGGAGCTTTAATTTGAACTGCCACCAGTTGCTGAGGACCTTGTACTACTCTAAATTCATCTTGCATTGGTGGGATGGATGTCGCGTCGGATAACGGCGCGGGTGTAGGCGGCGGAGAGGGCGTGGGTGTACTATTGTATATGGTGTCGTAGTTTCTGGTCACAGAGAACCGCGACGTGGTTATCCTAGGTTGATTAGTTGTCGCTGGATGCACTTGGATTTGTGGTGGTTCCATCACCTGGAATAAATGGATAGATTTTATTAGACGGTCTCAACACACACTGCACCAAGTTCTTCGTGTCTACAAGAAATGTTTGCATGTAAAGAAGGAAGAAACACGAAATTTCATAGACCTGCTTCTGGTTACAAATAAATGTAGACGTATATCAGCGTTTTTCAAAATGTTACGCCTAAGAGTGTGAATTAATTTAGTAATTTAGCCCCAAAGGGAATAGCCCCAAATCACGCGCGTGAAGCTGCGGCCAACTGCTAATATCCTATCTATCTATACTATTGTAAAATTGTTAAATGTCAAATTGTCAAAAATCAAAGATTTCAAAAAACAAACTACTCAGATCCGACTAACTAAGGGCTTCTGAAACCAAATCCGTCGATGTTTGTTTGTTCGGGCTTCACGCAAAAATCAGTGGGTAGAGTTTGGTTAAACTGTTAGTCTTAAAGATTCTATTCCGGCTTAAATACTACGGCATGTTTCATTAAAATCGGTCCAGTAGAATTGAAGATGCAGCTTGATCCCTGTTTTAGTAGCCGCTGTTAAGGTACGAGAGGTCAAGTAAGTGGTTTTAAGACTTTATATACATATATCAATGATTGTGTCGGAATTTCCCGTGTAGCGCAAAACCGACATTCACGCGGGCGGAGCCGCGGGCAAAAGCTAGTAAACAATAAGAATATGATTCGTAATGTGAATATCACCTGCACAACCTTGAACCTGGAGGGCGGGCAGTAGGCGGATCTGCCGGGCGTGGGCGGACTTGAGGATGCTGTCTCTCGCTCCGGCGTCACTCGCGTCACCTGCACACCGTTTCGAATGCCATCAATAAATGTGACGTAAGGTTATAGCACCACCCACCAGGCTATCAGGACAGCATGAATTAATATTAATTTGTTACTTTAAGTGAGCAATTCTTAGATACATACATACACTCACGCCCTTTTCCCTGGCTCTCGGGCGGGGAATCGAACCCCAGTCTCCCGCGTTACTGACCACTATACTACCGAAGAACTGAGGTAGGCAGAGACCACTTCTTTCCACGTGCTACAATCAAGGTGGCTATCCATTGCCCAGAGTGAAAGAAAAAATCTTCACACACCATCCTCGTAGAACGTTTAGGTGCCAGTAGGTTAGAATATCAATGTTATCTGGTTTCATGTTAACAGTATTATATAATGAATGCTAATGGTGATAATTCTACCGTAACAGAACTTAACTAAATTTAGTCTCTCCCTATCTTTTTCTAATGCGAAACACCAAAACGAGATAGCAAACTTTTTTAGCGAGTACCAACCTACATTTCTATTAAACGGACCAAGAAATGTTGCGTTTTTGAGTATTTTTAGTCGATATGTTCTGAGGTCGCGTCTACATTTCTTCATTTAGACGTGTCTAAATGAAACTGACCGCACTAATATTGTAGCTGTCTCGTTTTGGCGTTTAACATTAGAAAAAGATGGGGGGAGAGAGTAAATTTAGTTAAGTTCTGTTACCGCAGAATTACCAACAGTAACAATACAATATGACCGAATAACAATTGTGACTAAATCGTTTCCCGCGCGAATTTATTAAAGGTCGTAATCCAGTTAGTCAATCGTAGGGTTAGGGATAAGTTACGCTTGCATGACAGGATATTAGGTACTAATTAGAAAGATGGCCCATTACAATACCGAGACTCCGCTTAGCACACGCTTGAAGCACACCTTACATGGGCGGGTCAGTGTTGACTACTGATGGCACAGGTCGAATCACACCAGCGCCCAGAATATGACCCCGCCATGGGACGCTCATCTATGTTCGCTGGTAAAGCAGTGTGGATGGCAGCGGTCTCCTTATGTCGCGGAAGTCCGCCGAGTTCACCGAGCGGAGAGAGTCGTTCCTACCCGATAATCGGTAGCCCATCCGAGGTAGTTGGTCAAACGAGACTATTTTTTTTTAATTATCTAAACACTTACACACACATGTGTCAATCCCAAACTAGGATTCCCCGTATCTTAGGTACTAGTCAACGATATACATACTTATATAGATAAATACTAAGACTCTGATACAAACATTTGTGCTCTACACACAAAGTTTGTCTCTACCAGGATTCGAACCTGGGACGCATTGCCACAGGGAGTAGGGTCACTGCCTACTGTAATAATCAGTCGTCGAATTAATCAACAGTAATCTAATAAAAAAAATCTAACCAACAGTATTCGTCTGCCAGTTTGTATCTGACTTTCCCTGCGTCACGGGGCGCGCAAAGCATCGTGTCTCAACCTCAACGACAATAGCCACTGCAGCTGTTGCGACGCTACGGGAAACCATTCAAACGACAGCCATTAAAATATCAATTCCCATGTAATTTGAAGTCGTCAGCTGGAACAATGGCATGTTGAAGAATTGAGTGCGAGACTATATGTTACAGGGCTTACGGAGAACCGCGAGTGGTGCGCCGGCGCGGGCACGGGGCTGCTAGCGGGGGACGGCGCGGGCGAGGGCGCGGGGGAGCGCAGCCGCCCCCCCGCGCCGCGCCGCTCCTCCTCACTGCCGCTCACACCCTGTTAACAAACACACGCGTCTCTATACACAAGCGGCATATCTTGTTTGTTTGTTTCGATGTGAGAGCTGCTGTTGGCCCTGAGGCCATAACAGCGTCACCGGACGAGGTGGCGAGCGCGAAGAGCGCTCCAGCCTAGACAAGCGGCATATCATTACGACCGCAAAATAAATATTACGACCAATTACTGCGCGTTTAAATTGGTCTGTCTCAAAGACATTGTTACCATCTTTGAAGTATCATCACTGCATCACACTGTAGTTCTTGTGTCTTTGGCGTGTAGTTACTGTGTCATTGGTCTATTGTTACTGTCTTTGGTGTGTAGTTACCGTATCAGTCGTATGTTGTTACTGTATCGTTGGTGTATTGTTACTGTTTCTGGAGCATAGTTACTGTGCCAGTTGTGCGCGCCGGTTCGTTGGTAATAATAAGGCACATGAAGAGTTTGTAGTGAACTTTAATATCCATAGGATTACAAATTTAATAATTTTTGTGAGTGCTTGCTGCTTATACAAATGGCACCGAAAAGAAGAAGAAAAAGTCAGTGTTGCCACTGCACAAATCCATAATTTACTAAAAGTCAGTGTTGCCACTGCACAAATCCATAATTTACTAATGTTACCACTAGATAAACAATCTGTGTTTGTGGAACAAACACCAGTAGTGTGTTGTTATTGTATATTGTTGTTGTTGCTGTATAATTGTCCTAGTGCTACTGTGTCTTTGGTGTGTAGTTACTTTGTCAGCGGTCTGTTGTTACTGTATCATTGGTGTGTTATTACTCCATCATTGGACTGTAGATTTTATGTAATTGGTGTATAGTTACTGTGTCAGTGGTGTATTGTTACTGTATCATTGATCTACTGTTACTGTCTTTGGAGTAAAGTTACTGGCAGTGGTGCGTTGTTACTGTATCATTGTTCTATTTTTACTGTATCGTTGGTATGTTGTTACTGTGTCACCGTTCTATTGTTACTGTGTCTTTGGTGTGTTGTTAATGTATCTTTGGTGTGCTGTTATTAATGTATCATTAGTCTATTATTACTATTTATTTGGTGTACACACCAAATAAATAGCAATATGTGAAATGAAGCATTAACTACAGTTAATGTTTCATTTGTGTGGTGTTACTGTTTCATTAGTGTGTGTTGTTATTTTATAATGTGTTGTTACTGTATCATTGTTGCAGTGTAACAGTATCGTAGGTGTGTTGTTACTGTGTCGTTGTTACAATGTAACCGTACCGGTTGTTGTGTTGTTACTGTGTTGTTGTTGTACTGTGACCGTCGTTGCGTGTACTCACCCGCTGTAAGCAGGCGGTGTGACAGGTGAGGCTGATCCTCCTGTGCAGCGCGTTTCCGGACACGTGATCGGTGTCGCGCCTCGCGTCCGTCTCGTTGCGACGACACAGCTCCCGGATCTCGAGGGTCAGCCGCCGGGTGAGACCGACTTCGGTATCATCTGCGGTAAGGGTCGACGACTCCTGGTGACAACAGCGCTATGCACATTATAGTGTAATCAGAAGTCATACATAGTCTGGTTTTAGACTAAATTGTGCGAACGTGAAACGCTTGTCAAATTTGCTTCAACAACATATATGTTGTTGTTTTCCTTTGTAAGTTTGTTAACATTAGCGAAAACTTTTTTAAGTTTTAAGGTACGAGTTAAAATGAACTGAATTGACGAAATTTGAATAAAAAAAAATCGAGCTGTGGCGATCTACTTCACCACAATGGTACCACGATTTCTGCACAGATGGCGCTGCTCTTGAGTAACGACATCGACATAGAAGCCTGAATCACGCTAATTTTCATTAGTATCATCATATTTCTATGATAGCGACTTAACGTACTCGTATATACAACGTGCCGACATCAACCGTCTGGTCGGAAGACCTTCTCTTTGCCGATGCTGCCACTCCTGCCACACTCGGACCCTATAGCTTGTGACGTAATCATCAACGCCATCACTTCGCTATAAATTTATGTTCGCACATCGCCATGTACTTATGGCGATCTAGTTCACCACATACCACACATCCTCAACAGATGGCGCAGTTCTAATGCGACGATATAATATGGAAGTCTGAATCACGCGCATGAAGTTTAATAGCGACTTG
>WUAW01000572.1:47870-58042 GCA_017165845.1 Thaumetopoea pityocampa | reverse complement strand
ATCACAGAGAGTTAAAAGGTTTCATTGGAATGTCGTTGCTGGTCATCTTCTGTCTTTGTGTCACTGTCGCTCTTTCGGCTCCCTCGGTAAGTCAATGACGATATAGACTTTGTTTGTTATAAAGACTAAAATATATATCCACTATTTTTATTTAACACCCATTGGTTTACCTCTAGAATTAGCATTCTTTGTATCTGAGACGTTGGAAAACAATATACTTTTATGAGTTGGGTATAAACATTCGTGCTTATCCCATCAGGACTCGAATCCAATACCCAAATAAGCAATTATTAAGCAGAATTATTACCAAATGAACCAAATAAGTCTTGTCGCAGTTGTAAAGACAGATGACTCTTACTCATAGTACATTTGACTAGTACATTGCATTACTAACATTAAAAAAGAATGTTTCAGCTGAAAAATAATCATGATAACAATGAAGTCGGTGAAGAAATACTTCGGCAACGAAAAGAAGGACGTGAAAACCGCATCAAACTAAAACAAAACCACGCATTTTACAACCTACGAGACTACTATGACGATAGACGAGACTACTATGACGATAGACGAGACTACTATGACGATAGACGAGACTACTATGACGATAGACGAGACTACTATGACGATAGACGAGACCCCTATAACGACAGACGAGACCGCGCATTGCCCAAACGACAAGACCCCTACGACGATAGAAAGGTCCACGTATTTGATGACCAAAGAAACTTATATGATGATAGACGAGACCACTATGACGATAGACGAGACTCCTATAACGATAGACGAGACCGCGCATCGGCCAAACGACAAGACCCCTACGACGATAAACAGGACCACGCGTTAAATGACCGACTAGACTTTTATAACGACAAACTAGACCCACATAACTACAGACAAGACCGTCTATTTAATGGCTTACAAGGCATTAATAACGCACGTTGCGCTCGAGAGGGCACCAGCGATGATGAACCAGACAGCGCAGTTGATGAGCAACCAGACGATGAAGAAGTTACACAACAAGAAAAAGATAAAGAAAAAAGAAAAAAGTTTAAAGTGAGTCGACGTTGAGTGGAGTTGGAATTGGTTAACTTCTTTGAGCTACCAGTTCAAAAGTTCTGCCATCAAATAGCAAGGTTCCGAGCACTGCTGTATTTCGTTTAGATGGTGAGAGACGTAACCATAATTACAGGGCTGCCAGATACTACGTTTACAACAAAAAAAATGGAGACCGTCCGAACCCTTCTTTTGTTCTGTGGTCCGACTAATTCGGACTATCTAAAGGAAGAAACAAATCAATTTATTTTATGCTGATTTAAATTTATTTATCACTTTTATTTATTTAAAATTTTATACACAATATATAAATAAAGACTTAATGCCTAAGCCATTACTTACCAGTAAGCCAGTGATGCTAAAATTTAAAGTAGTTGTATTATTAATGTGATCAGCAATTTGTGAGAATATATCTATCTATACTATTATAAAGTTGTTAAATGTCAAATTTTCAAATATCAAAGATTTAAAAACAAACCACTCAGATCGACTAATTAAGGGCTTTTGAAACCGAATCCGTCGATGTTTGTTTGTTTGTCTGTTCGTTCGGGCTTCATCCAAAAACCAGCGGATAGATTTTGATTGCACTATTATAGTCTTAAAGGTACTATTCCGATTTAAATACTGTGGTATTTTTCATCAAAATCGGTTTAGTAGAATTGAAGATACAACTTGATCTCTGTTTTAGTAGCCGCCGTCACGGTACGAGAGGTCAAGTAAAAGTGGTTGCTAAAGTTTTTATATAAATCTATGATTGTTTCGGATTAGTTCCGATTGTTGGACATCACTATTTTTAAACTAGCAACACGTTGAATGACAATTTAGTCTCGGAGTTCGGCACCTACTTGAACTAAGCAACACCTGAAATTTATTATGCTTATATTCGTTTGCTGTAAAGATTAATTGCAAATTACGTTTTTTTTTTCAGTTTACCAATCGTCGCCCTAAACCCAGAAAACCAATTTTTCTTCGGCCATGGGGGTGAATTCTGCTTACAATAAAATTGACACGCCACATTTAAAAGTTACTTCCATTGTTATCTGATTCTGTGTTGATTACTATATGTAACTAAAATGCATATTGTTAATAAATGATTATAAATAGTTGCACCAAATAATATGTAATATTTTTATTATTAACCCATTTATTATTAGATCGGCCTGCATACTTCCCTTAAAGACATTATCATTTGTATTCCAACCTAATTATTATTAGACCATCTAGAAAAAAAAACAATCGAAACATAAGTGCTGAGATAAAGAAAGTAATACAAATCCTATCCGCATGGAACTTTTTGAAAAAAGATCAGGTAGTACTTAGTTTTTTAGCCTGTCCAGCAAAAGGACTTAAGTATACGGGTAAGCGACCCCGGCCCCCCGAGCTACTACTGTCTCTTCCTACTCCTTCCGAGATAGTAGTATCCTATATCCTATTCCACTATGAACTATAAAGTCCATTTCCTAAATTCCATATTCCTTGCTCAATACACCTTTCCTACCTCGTCCTCTTTTCTTTCTTCTCCAGTAAGCCGCAATACGTACGGCAATACGCAATGAGAAACTTTAATCCCTTTTGGACCTTATTAAATGGCGCCGTCGTAGTTCGCTACCCGACACGTCTCGTTGCCCACGGGGGCGAAATGAGGGCTGCAGATAGCCACTTACATTAAGCGATTGTAGCAGGTGAAAAGAAATAGTCTCTGCCTACCCCAAAGTGAAAGAGGCGTGACTGTATGTATGTAGCATATAGTACTATAGTCTCTGCGTGCCCTTATGGGATATCGGCGTGAGTGTATGTATGTATGTATGGAACTTTTGGTCTTTCTACAATAGATTACATTTTCTGCAAGCCTCCACGTTACCGTAGGGAGCGGTCAGCCCGCACATTAATTTAGACTTAACGTTTCTACGACAAACAAAATAAATACATTCTTATATCCACAGAGTGGCGCTCATGTCATATCCAATGTTGTTGGGAATAGAAAAAGCTGCGAAATTCTAATTGAATTGGTTTGCAGAGTACTTAAACACCTAAATATATATTGTTATATATATTATTATATATATATATTATTATTCTGTACATATATGTATATACATATATGTACAGAATAATCGAAATTTCACGCACGTCCTTATATATGGACAATTGATTGGCTCAGTCGTAATAAGCCCTCTAAGCCAATCGGTCTCGAGTTTAAATTCCGATAGAGAACAAACTTTGTGCTAAGCACAAATGTATGTTCCCAAGTCATGGATGTTTATCTATGTGTAATTGTATATAAGTATTAGTATTTAGCTACATATGCATATATATTGTTGTCCAGTACCTAAGATACAAGATGCTAATTCTGTGGAAACAGAACTTAGCTAAATTTAGTCTCTCCCTATCTTTTTCTAATGTCAAATATCAAAACGAGATAGCAAATATTTATAGCGAGTACCAACCTACATTTCTGTTAAGCGGTCCAAAAAATATTGCGTTTTTGCTTATCTTTAGTCCATATGTTCCGCAGTCGCGTCTAAATCTTTTAATTTTGACGTGTCTAAATGAAACTGACACCACCACAATTGTAGCAATCTCGTTTTAGCGTTTGACATAACTAAATTTAGTCTCTCCCTATCTTTTTCTAATGTCAAACACTAAAACGAGATAGCTACAATTTAGGTGCTGTTATTTTGTTTAGTCACGTCAAAATTAAGAAATTCACATGTGACGTCGGAATATACCGACTAAAGATACGCAAAAAACGCAACATTTTTTGTACCGTTTGACAAAAATGTAAGTTGGTATGTACTCACTAAAAATGTTTGCTATCTCGTTTTGGTGTTTAACATTAAAAAAAGATAAACTCTAAATTTAGTTTAAGTTGTGTTACATCAATCAAGGTTAATTTATTATTAAGTAGTTGTTAAGCATAATGTAAAAGTATGTATGGAAGAGTATAATAATATATAACAAATAGGTACCAATAGTTGAACCTACTTTAAAAATCTATTTATATATGTATATACTTTTTAACTGCTGAATTAAATTTTTATTATATTTCACGTTTACTATTATGCACTTTTTATTAATTTTCCATAGTGCAAAAATCTATTAATATCATTAGGAGCCTGAATTGGCAGAATATTATCTGAATTAGATATAAACTAGCACACCAATATTTATTTTGAGAACACGGCTTAGTTTCTCTACTGCCTATTACTTATATTTACTCTTCTTTATCTTTGTCATATTTCCGTACTGATATGTAAAGTATTACTTTACCTATGTATGTAAATAAAATCGCCCTGACGTTAGGCTTGTTTTTAGCTTAACTTGGCTTTACGTTGTATTTGATTTGCTAAAATAATAACAGATTAATAATATAAATCAGTACAAAATGTCCACAACAACTAAGCAGAATGTATACTTACAAAAGTATCTTGGTGGTTCGTCAGGTGATAAAAAGAAAAAAAAGAAAAAGGTTGTCAAAGGCAAGGGGTAAGTTCGACTCAATATTTTCATATTTTATTCTTCTAATTTTATGAAAACTTCGCCCAGTTTTCCACTATAGATTGCTTTCTATACGTATTAAATTGTATAGTGCTACATTAAAATTATTGTCTCCGTCATTTCTAGAACTAGATGTTAATATTCTTTAGGCGTCCAATAAATTATGGTAAAAATCGCTTAAAACATTCTCTACTCAATCGGTATTTTGAGCGTTTTGAAAATACAAATACAACTTCCTAGATTTACTACAGAAGTATTAATATAAGTAATAAGTATAAATTCGAGTATATTGTTAGGCGCCCTTTGCCAGATCGATCGATAATATATGACGATACGCAGGAAGAGATTAGAATTCGGATGTGAATGGTCGTTTGCTGCAGTGGATAACGAAGAAGACCTATTCCAATAGATTACACTTCTTTTGTTCTAAATTTGCATCAATCCCTATCCTCCCTCCAGAAATTTCTTGACCTACTTCCTTTAAATGCCTACTGTCATACACCTTCTCCCCCTCTTTGAACTACCTCTTATCTAAAATTGTAAATCTGAATAACATTAAATTGTAAATAATGATTCAACTAACACTTGTGAAATACTAACATGGGATCTGTTTGTCTAACTAACCCTGCTAACATGTCATACTATACATATCTTGACCTGCCCTATATTTTAGTCACTCTGGTTGTGGGATATTTTGTCATTTTACCAGCTATATTATACATTCCACCACCCACTCCAGTTTATTATACTCGCTAAAATGTTAATTGGTAGAATTATACCAAGTTAGCTCGAAAGCCATAAATTAAGAAGTGTAGTGAACCATTTATAGAGATAGACCTATGATTTATATACTATCTTATTACCCATAACTGCTTCAATTCACTTTTTTGGATCTTTTGTACTATCCTAGTTATTCTTGGTCTTAATTCTCTTACACTAATTCTTTAAATGTACCCTATATAGGCAGCATATTGTGCACTTGTGTTGGCCAATTATGGGCATTAAGATAAAATAGCCTTACCGACAGATCTGCCTAAGTCAGTGGTTCTTAAATACTGGTCCATGGATCAGTGGTTCTTTAAAGTACTCTTAAAGTAGTCTATGAAGTCATCATACAATTATTAAATATCATTATACAAATATTAAATTCGAAAAGTGATTTTATAACATTATTTTTAAGCATATACTCCTATACTATTACTATTATAAAATTGTTAAATGTTGTAAATCCAAGATATTTAAAAAAAAATTTACTCAGATTGACTAATTAAGGGCTTCTGAAACCAAATCCATGGATGTTTGTTTGTTCATTTATTAGAACTTCACGCAAATACCAGCAGTTAGATTTTGGTCAAACTATTACAACCTTAAAGGTAGTATTTTGACTTAAATACTGTAGCATGTTTCATCAAAATTGGTCCAGTAGAATTGAAGATACAGCTTGATCAGTTTTAGTAGATGCCATTAAGGTATGAGAGGTCAATTAAAAGTTGTTCTATGGCTTTTTATATAAATCTATGATTCCTTCGGGATTTCCCATGTAGCAGAAAATCGACATTCACGCAGGCAGAGCTGCGGGCAAAGGCTAGTGTATTTATAAAATTAGAAATGCGATTTTGAAATGGACTTAGTATAGAATATAATCAAATATATTACATTCCTCTAGAATCTATTGAGATACAGTACCACCTCATTCATTTGACATAGGACAGCGTGAGCAGTTATGTGTATTAAAATGAAGGATAAGAAAATTACCCTTACTTATAGAAAATAGTTAACCTTCTTCTTTTTTAATTTATGGCGTTTGACCAATTTGGTGAAATCCTGCCAATATCTGTTATAAAAGTATCATAAACTTAGAGAATGATGAGCGGTGAAGATAAAGAATTTTGTCCTGAAAATGGTCCTTCGACGGAAAGTCCTATGACCAGGCTAATAAATCTGAAAAAATACATAGATCCGATAATAATAGCGTTAGTTAGGCAAACAATAGCTAAGTGTAACCGTCTCTGATGCATCAATGGAACAATGTAGTCAATACGTGTATATGTAATTAAATGTCGTTTTAATAATTAAAAATATTTACAGTTTTAAAATAATAGATGATGATATAGATCTGAGTAAACTTCGTCCCTTGGACGGAGATGAACTGGACATATTAGACCAAGGGGAGGATGCGCCACAAATCGCTGGGATTATAGATGAGAGACCTGAGGAATTGAAGAAACTGGAACAGTTTAAAACTAGTTCAAAATGGAGAGTAGTCAATCAGGTAACCTAAACTTTTTTTTTTGTTGAGGAAGAAATTCTGCGTATAATGATTAAATACATTTATATTAGCATAAGTCAGTGAAGTAATTGAATTAATGAATTCAAGGTGATGATGATTTTTAGCCTATGGCCCTTTTACATACATACAGTCACACCTTTTTCCGCTGGAGTAGACAGAAACCACTTATTTCCACTTACTACGATATTGACATACATATTTCTCTTCTTCTACATACATCAACGCTTTCATAGGAGCTCCTGGGTAATAATAATAATTTATTGCTTAAGTAACAAATACTAATTTTTTTGAGACTAAGCAATGTATTAGCAAAACATCTCACTTAGTAGTAGTTTTTATGATGCTGTAATATATATTTTCGGAATTACGATTTTATCATAGTAAATAAAATCTTTGCAGGATGACGGCTTCAATAGTAAACTACAAATAGAAGAAATTAAGAGCAACATAAAAAATACTGAAAAAAATAATGAAATCATATTTGGAAAAATGTACAGTGATTCAGAGGATGAAAAGAAAAATGATTCAGACCTGTCTCCACCAAGGAAATCTAATGTTAATGACAATTCGTTAAAAAAACACGATAATGACAGTGATGCTAGTCCTCCGAGAAAAGATCACAGCATATCACCAAAAAGACAATCAAGTAAAACTACGGACGATCAGAAATCACATAGAAACAAATTCAAATCCAAATATAAGGTTCGAAAAAGTCGATGGTCTGACAAATCACCTGAACAAGGGTCTCCAAGACAACAGTCTAGATCTCCCACCAGACAATCAAAGAAAGATGTGAGATGCAGATCAAAAAGTTCGGACCAATCACCTCCTAGATATAAGAAAAATTACGATTCAGATGCGTCACCACCGAGGAAACCAAGAAAGCACTACAACTCTGAAGTTTCTCCAGTTAGAAAATCGAAAAACCAGTCGCCATCTAGACAATCCAAAAATTCTAACGTTATATCCCCTAAAAAACATAAAAGAGCTTACAATTCGGATATTTCACCGCTTAGGAAGCACAAAAAGAACCATGATTCTGAAGAGTCACCTATGAAGTCTAACAAACGTCACATATCCCCGGAGTCATCATCAACTTCAAAAAGATGGAAATCTCCACAAACGGGCAGACGAGATAGTCAGTATGATTATAAAAGGTACAGCAGTTACAAATCCGATGGACCTAGAGAGCGCAGACATTCTCCTGACTTCCATAAAAGGAAAACTTCCATATCTCCACCTAGGAAATTCAAGAAACACACTCCAGAAAATAATAAAAGGAAGTATAACAGTGACTCTGACCAATCGCCTCCTAGGCGCAACAGAGATAGAAGTATATCTGAAAAGGAAAAGAATAAAAGAGATAATGACAGTCCTCCACCATCAGATAAGAAAATGGCTCGCACTTTAGAAGGAAAGAAAGCAGGCTTACAAGACGCTAGACAATTGAGAGAGGAAAATGCAGAATTTAGGAAGAGGGAAGATGATGTTTTTAATAAGATGACAGATGAAGTGTCCGGAAGGAATGCTCAAATTGTTTCCAGAAAAAGTAAGTTCAAGTATATTCATAATATAAACATGTAGACGAAAATTCACTCTCTTTCTAGGTATGGTGTGCTTAGACGGGCATCAAGACATCCAACGTTGACTACGCTACAGGGCTCCTTCACAGAGCACCATAATGATTAATGTTCGGTTTTTAGCATCCAAAACCACTCGCGTTTCTTTCTAGGTCATCAGTCTCACTGTATCCTGCATACTCAAGCTTCACTTCTGAATCCATGGGCACAAATCTTACCTTTGGCCTCAATCAGTTAGCGAACCTGCATGCCATATGACATTGACAATTCAACCTTTTTTTTTATACAGAGACAATTCTACATGGGATCTTCATCACATGTGAGGGATTCTGGGATTGCACTGAATTCTCCAGTACCCTTCTGTGCCTTGCTCTTTTGAGTACTCCTGGGGAGGGGGGAACTTTATGCTCTTTTCCCCAACATCCTGAAGTGCTCATGCCTGCTAATTACATAATTACCCTTGTTTGCTAATGCTACAAGCTGTACCGGTGACCTTGGCTCTTTTAAGGGTATTTTTGCAGGTTTTGTTAAAGAGCGAAACTAAAAAATTAGCTCTCTCCTACTATTTTAGGCGGCTCCTGGATTTATTAGTCTTTGTGGAGTCACCCCTGAGTGATCGGTTGAGAAATAGCGTGATAAGGGATCGGTGTAAGTTGAAGTATGATGTGGTGACAAGGATGGAGGAAGGAATGCTTCATTCGTTTGTTCATCTAGAAAGAATGAGTGAGATTCGATTGACGAAACGAATATAATGGGCAATTGTGAGTGCAAGTGTCGGAAGAGGGCGCTCAGGGACAACCCACCTTTATAAATGAACAACTTGTTTCAAACAATCAAGTTCGTAGCACCCTTAATCAATGAAAGTCTATGGAAACGCGTATGAATGTGAATGAGGCGAGAGGTGTCTCGGTATGGTATGTAACAAACTGTGGTCTCTGTCTGTCCCTATGGGATGACGGCGTGAGTGTATACTCACGCCGTCATCGTCGTCATCGTCGAACTTGATTTTTTGAAACAAGTTGTTCATTTATAAAGGTGGGTTGTCCCTGAGCGCCCTCTTCCGACACTTGCACTCACATTTGCCCATTATATTCGTTTCGTCAATCGAATCTCACTCATTATTTCTAGATGAATAAACGAATGAAGCATTCCTTCCTCCATCCTTGTCACCACATCATATTTCAACTTACACCGATCCCTTATCACGCTATTCCTCAACCGATCACTCAGGGTGACTCCACAAAGACTAATAAATCCAGGAGCATACATATGTATGTATATACCTACAGATGCAAGATGGTTTCTTAGATTGTCGCTGTCTAGACTAGTGGATTTTACTGGAATGATTTGTTTCTACAAAAGTTCTAGGAACAGCCTGTCACTTGAAGCAAATCAGTAATAGGAGCCAAACGTATAAGTGAACCATGCAAGGAGAACGGGACGGAAGTACTGGTGATAGAAAGAGAGGGAGATGTTACAAGATTATTTTAATCTTGGTTTCTTTAGGGACTTTAGGTAATATTGGAACCATGTCAGCTGTTGGAGCTTATGACCTAACCACATTATTAACGTTATTCTCTATTTCGTGAGGAAACGTGCGTGCGTGCGTGCGCATATCGGTCTGTGAATGGACTTTACCAAATCTCCCCTAATCTCCCTCCTGATTTGAGACATGGACCCCATGTTACGATCATAGTGTGTGGCGAACTAGTCCCTGCCTACCCCCCCCCCCCCCCCCCCCCCCCCCCCCC
>WUAW01000572.1:12142-25262 GCA_017165845.1 Thaumetopoea pityocampa | reverse complement strand
AACAAACATCGACGGATTTGATTATAAAAGCCTTTAATTAGTTGATCTAAGTTGTTTATTTATACGTTTTATATTAGCTTGACTTGTATCTATCTATGTAACGGAATTTTGGACACGATTTTCACCCACTTAACACCATCGGATCGACTTGAAACTTTGCACACTTCTAAGGGACCGATGACAATACAATAATTTCATAATTTTTTTCAAAAATCATAATCATAATTTTTTTCAAAAATCATAATTTTTTTCAAAATTCATAATTTTTTTCAAAAAAAAAGATATTAAAAAAAACAAGTTTTTTAAACAAAAAAATTAAAAAATAAATAATAGTTTAAAAAACTAAAACAANTCGACGGATTTGATTATAAAAGCCTTTAATTAGTTGATCTAAGTTGTTTATTTATACGTTTTATATTAGCTTGACTTGTATCTATCTATGTAACGGAATTTTGTACACGATTTTCACCCACTTAACACCATCGGATCGACTCGAAACTTTGCACACTTCTAAGGGACCGATGACAATACAATAATTTCATAATTTTTTTCAAAAATCCTGGCCAAGATCATCAGGATATTAAAAAAAACAAGTTTTTTAAACAAAAAAATTAAAAAATAAATAATAGTTTAAAAAACTAAAACAACATGCTTTTTAAGAAAACCGAACTAAAAAATAAAAAATAATTTTACAGACAAAAGCGTGGGGTGCGCTATATCAAATAATATATTTGATAATAAACAGATATTGCCAAAAGTAAAGTCTCCAAGAAGAAAACGTAATCATAAAAAACACCGCACGCTTTTGATTGTAAAATTATTATTTAGTTAGGTTTTCCTATAAATCGTGTTTAGTTTTTTAAACTATTATTTTTTTAAACATCTTTGATTTAATTTATCAATTTTATAATAGTATAGATACAGATAGAACTAGCTTGTGCCCGCGACTCCACCCGCGTTACTATCAGCTTTCCGCTACATCGGAAATCCCAACACAGTCATAGATTTATAATAAAAACCTTAGGACCACTTTTACTTGAGCTCTCGTATCTTAATGGCGACTACTAAAACAGGGATCAAGCTGTATCTTCAAATCTACAGGACCGATTTTGATGAAACATGCCGCATTATTTAAGTCGGGATAGAACCTTTAACACTGTGACAATTTAAACACAATCTACTCGCTGATTTTTGCGTGAAGGCCGAACGAAGAAACAAACAAACATCGACGGATTTGGTTACAAAAGCATTTAATTAGTCGATCTGAGTAGTTTATTTTTAAATATTTATGTTTACAAAATTTGATATTTAACAATTTTATAATAGCATAGATATAGATACGGCATTTTTGTTTTAACGTGAATAATACAATAACGTTATCAAAAATAACGTTATTTGGTGTCACTCAAATCACAGTGCGTTCTCGGTACAGGCTTGATGAGAGACGCTATTTCCGATCCCATTTTTATCAGCGCGACTAGTAATCACGTTCAGCTTCGTTCACGTGTGCAGTCATTGTTCATATGTAATTATTATAAACTTTCAGCGCTTACGAATTGCGTTATATACAAGGTCTGGAAGCAGACTCCAATGATTAGAGCCGACAAAAAATTTAATAGGACATGTCCGATTAATGACCGATTGTGTCGCATCCAAGTGATGAATATTTATATATACATACATACACTCACGCCGATACCCCACAAGGGTAGACAGAGACCATAGTACATAATACGTATATACATACACTCACACCTCTTTCCCATTGGGGTAGGCAGAGACCACTTCCTTCCGCCTGCTACGATCGCTTGATGTAGCAATGTGGCTATCCGCAGCCCACATTACGCCTCCGCGGGCAATGAGACGTGTCTGGTGGCGAACCGCGACGCCGCCATTTTAGAAGGTTCAAAAGTATTATCACTTCCCGTGGATACCTTAAGAACCAGATAAGGGGTGCACCAGGATAAAGAGCGGCAGCGTTGTCCTGCTATTCAATCAAAATCTACTGCGATCTCCGAGACGCCTGCCGAGCGGGTAGATTATGGCAAATCCCTCCTTTTTATGGAGGAAGCCCTTGTCCAGCGGTGGAATTTAACGTTGATAATGATGATATACATATTGTTCATCTGTAGCGCTGTCCAATATCCATAAAATCGAGGAATTTGAGGCTCAATATATGTGAAATATTCCACAATATGATTAAAAAAAAAACAAATAGGATAATTAATAAAACTTATATTCACATAATTATTTAATAGATGTCAAATAACCGTATATTACACGTTTCGGCTATTTTGAGAGCGAGCAGCGCCTTTCTCACATAATCCATGAAGAACGAAAATATGTGTAATTAATAAACGGTATCCTTGAGACAATACTAATACCGGCGCGGTGCGCGCGCGCACACACTCCCAAATACATGCGCGCTGTCGCGACCGTCTGAACACTCCGTCACATAACTACCACGAGTCACGGACGTGACCTGTTGGAGCAATCCGCCCCTAACTCGAATGAAAATCGTTTTATTTTTATACAAACCCTCTCGAGTTTGATATTACATAATCCAGACTCTTTTTAGTGGTAATTGTGCAACTAAATGTTCAGACGTCGCAAAAATTACAATTAATTTAAAAAGATTAAAATAGATCTATGCTATTCAACTAACTCTAATGTGCCAAGTGGTAAAGAAACGCTACAAAATATAAAATTACCAATTGGCATGGTACTTTTTCGTACCATAAGAAGGGATGTTGGTGGTCCAACAGCATTAGTGGAAAGTCAGTCACAAATAACCTACGGGTCAATGTATCGACAGTTCATCTGTTAAAAGTTAGACTATTATTTATTTCACACTAATATAACAAACTTTTCAACACAATTATCAAACAACGGAGAATGTACATAAATTGCTAACTGCACTCTCGCAGACAACCTTTAGTGAATAAGCGCATTTTGCAAAAATCCGAATATAGGGTTATAATTATTATCTAGTAGTTGTGTGGAAATTTAGATGCTGGCATTGAATATAAGCAATACCGATAAAGGATACGAGTAACGGTAACGGATGTCGATAAAGGGCATCAATGTCGATATCGGGTACCAATATCTATTAAGGATACTGATGTCGATAAGGGGTGCAGATATCAATAACTGATATTGAAGTTGATGACGGGTACCGATGTCTATAACGAATATCAATATCGATATCGAATATCGATGCTGATAATGGGTACCGATGTCGATATGGGGTACCGATGTCGATAACGGTACTCGATGCCTATATCGTTATCGGCATCGATTTCCGATATCGTTACTCGTGTACCAATGCCGATAACGAGTACCAAAGTCGACAAATAATATCAATGTCGATAACGGATACCGATCGAACGAATACAGATACCGTCCGATTGTCATCGTAACGTGGAAAATAACTCGGTTGCGGTGTGATGCAAACGTTAACTCTAAATACATGAAATACAAGTAGATACCATCCGGTCGACACCGATTTGGTTGTACATCACTGTTAAACGTATATTGTGAACTCTCAAACCGCTAGAATATTATTTATAATTTTACAACATTCTAGTTTCTCAAAGAGTTATTCGATTTAAGTTCCTTTTTAATTATGTTTTTAGTTCTTTAAAAAAAATGTATGTGCAAATTTAGTATGTTAAATGTATTAATATAACTATAGGAAATATAATTCGAACTGCAATTTATTAAATATTCCAACTTCGAGCAACCTGAATGGTTGCTCGAAGTTGGAATACATACTTACATCGAATCGTTTAGGTGTAATAAAGACTACAAGGACAAGTTACCATGTTTCTCTTTTGTTAGTATTCGGGTAATTTCACCGCGGACTGCATGACCATAATTAACGATAGAATAATTAAAACAATTTTGTTTAAATACTGTGTTAAAAAACTTTGTAATTATAGCAAAGTATAAAAACAATTTTAATTGATTTAGTTTAAATTTATCGAAAATAAAATCGAGACACTCATTGGTAAAATTACATTTAAAAGATGAACGTTTTTAACTGTTCAAATCATATTAATTAATTTAAAAATATTATTTCATTCCAAATGCGATACTTTTAACAACTACACAAGAATTTTATTTTTATAAATACAACACTTTATAAATTCATCATCATGCTATTTTCATGCGGCAATAACTAGCACCGGGCATTTACGAATTAACACTTTGACTGCGGTGCTAATTTTCTATCCACGGGTACGGATCGTTCCACGCAGCGCGTGTCTGACGCAATTGCGTAGCGCACACGAACGCCAGTGCGGCCGCACACGCCGCGCGTACGAATCATCGCGCTACGAGCGTGAGGCCAGCACACACCCCGCGTGTGGAAAGTATCGCACCGACAGTGCGGACAAACACACACCGTGTGTGTACAAAGTAAATTAATGTTATTACCGTAACGTGTATTTATACATGACACCAACTATTGCCCGCGGCGCCGCCCGCGTCAGTGTCGGTTATCGCGGCATATGGAAGCTCCCGATATAACTATAGATACACAATTAAAAGAAACACAAACGCTCGCGTTTCGCCGTACGGGAGCAGCGCCGCCGAAAACACATCAGTTGCGGTTGGGCCACGTGCTCGTATAGATTTTTTTTTACACACGCCGTGTGCGAAAAACACACCGTGTGTGTTTGCAACAGTCAAAGTGTTAATAATAGCGAATCGAGTCACAATACTTTGCATCGATGCGGGAAATGACGGTTGGCGGAACGGATGGTGTTGTGCTGATCGACATTTCTGGTATCGACATCAGAAATATCGATGTGCATCAACTGTTATCTAATCAACTGTTACAAAAAAGTTGTTTTACTTTTGAAAATTTAACTCACTCCTATATTTTATTAAAACAATAACATATTTCATGATTATATGAAAAAAAAATACGGTACAGATTTGTGACCCACTTAGACACGTAGTGAGTCTAAAAACGAGCAGAGCCATCTGTTGGTCAAAGGTCGACTTAGCACTTGATGTAAATAGAACTGAGGTTAACGCATGCTATCATATTGCACAGATAACTTTTGTCATAGACAGATTGTCATAAAGTAAAAATTCATTATTTTTTTCTCGTATTTCTAAAATATAATCTATATTTATGATAATAATTTACACATTATTGCATTTAACACGATTCGAATCATTCGAATTCTGTCCATTGAATGATTGTCTAGAAGAGATTGCAATTTGCGGTAAGACCGCCTGATATACACTTTTTTTTTAACTCAAATATAAGCTATTACTATCATAAAGAGTCTATCAATCTATGGTTGTCCACAGAGCCTATAAAGCATCAAGTACTCAATTGTTGCAATTGTCTATGTGCGACTGTACTGCTTACAGTCACAGGACCCAAATACTATTAAAAAAAAACTATAATTAGTCATCTAAAAATCTGTTGGTCTGTCGACAACATTGTAATAAGCATCAGCAATCTTCGTGAGAACACTTCTGAAAGTATTTATACGAGTACACAAATCATTCAAAAAGCTAAACACTTTAAAATATTTAGTCTTTAAAAGATTAACCAATTTTCACTTGATAACTGCGAATAATTTAATCGACTAATATATAATAAACTAGGTTTCCTAGGTTCGCCAGCGAGAATGTCAGTTTTCACGCTTAATGGTAAACCCCCAAAATAATTATAGCTTTACAAAAAGTACTTTAACCATTTTTATTAGAACTCTCATACTATAATGGCGGCTACTGAAACAGAGATCAGGCTGTATTTTCGATTTTACTTGATCAATTTTAATGAAACACGCTGCAGTGTTTAAGTCGGAATAGTACTTTTAAAACTGCAAGTGTCATCAAAATCTACATGTTGTTTATGGCGTGAAGCTCGACCAAAGGGATGTGAAGAAAAAAACATGATTTCGGTTTCAGAAGCCCTTAATTAATCGATCCGAGTTATATTTTTTGTGATATCTGCAGACAATTACGTTTTACATTTTTATAATAGTATGGATTTTCATTCGTTTA
Source organism: Thaumetopoea pityocampa (assembly GCA_017165845.1). NCBI lineage: Eukaryota > Metazoa > Arthropoda > Insecta > Lepidoptera > Notodontidae > Thaumetopoea > Thaumetopoea pityocampa. The sequence goes on along the minus strand of WUAW01000572.1, from coordinate 19,232 downwards.
CTTGTACTTACAAATAAAATATATTAAGATATTAAGCCCAAAGTTTTACTCACGCAGGCGGTGGTTAAATTCCGTACATACATATTTTCTAAATAGTAGTGCGATTAATCTGTAGGTGTGAATCTCCCAATTTTAATTCACGTAAATTAATCATAAGCAATATACATATTTAAATGGTGCGGGATTTGGTATCTAAAATTGCAACAATTCAAAATGCTCTGCGACATCTCGCCAAATAATTCCTTAATTACAAACATACATTCATATATAAATGTATAACTGTGAACTTTCAATTAGTCCCGTGTCATTTTTTGTCAATTTTCTCTTTTGTCTCAAATTCACGTCGTCAATCTACAAACTTCCGCCGTTGTAATTCCAAACGTTAACCTATTATAATTGTCACAAAATAAAAGGCCAGTTTTTACGTTTCTCAACGACGTTTGAAAATAACATTGACAACGTATATGGATCAGGTAGCACACATGAACACAACGATGAGCCCTCTGTGCGATGGGAGACGAAAGACGATAACCATAAAACTATAGTGGAATCAAGATTCATATCAAACTACGTCGGAATTAGCAATTCGACCTAATAAATACCCGTCGGTGCCTCAACTGATGAAATTGATTCATATTCCAAAAATAAATAACTATTTAATTATGAAATCATTTAGTTTCTTTCCCTTATAGAATTATTATTACTACAGGTTATCCTTGTAAACTCTATATTCCTTAGATAGACGTTAAATGGTCTATCTAGTACGTAATAATCTAAACGATTATACTCTCTCACAATTTTGAATTGAATCGTCGTAAAAATCTGTTTCTACGGTTATCGATTTGTTAGTAACATCTCTAGAGACGCTGTGATGACAAACGTCAAAATGGGCCGATTATTTTGCAACGACTGGCGCCAATATTGGCCTGTTTCAATTGGTGGTTCCTCATGCACCGCTGATACGTTTAGGTCTTTCTAACTCTTGTAAACTTGACAAATGACAGGACCGATTGACAGTTGACAGATGTTACATATACCTTTAGTGTTGTATAAAAGTACCGACAAATTATCGACTATTATAACATCCATCTGTTTATAGTTAAAACATTTTTTGTACAGAGATAATCCAAAATGCTGCCGTGTTTTGAACAGTTGCCTCAAGTATGCACTTTTTGTGACAACAAATGTTTCACTCGACATTGAAAGTTCAATAATGTCCTGCTATGCTCTTTATATATTGGAAAAAGATTCGAATTTTACTATCCCGCCTAGAGTTTCAACAATTTTTTTTTACAAATTGCATGCTAATTATTAATGTTACTTTATTTAACTGCAAGAAATTTCATTTAAATGTGTCATTGGACTCATTAATGGTAATACAAGTAAAACTTAGGTTTACTTAGTTCTAAGTATGGGTAATGAAATTTAATTATATAAGCAACTTTTAGAAAATATTTTTGTTATACGAACCGATTTCGATTCTTATTTTATTTAAATACTAAAACCTTCCCATAAGTATACAGATTACTTCTGTGGAAGAATTATAAATGTCGGTCGTGTAGTTTCTGACAAAAATTCGGCCATACAAACATACTAAAGAAGCTAAAAACCTTAAATTACTGGAGTCAGTTTAAAATATATTTTTATTCTACTATATATTGCTATTGTAATTTAGCTTACATAAATGAAACTGAAACTGCAGTTCTCGCCTTACACACGTAATTCCGGCGTACGAACTGACTTTGTGATAAACGAATTCTATCATTTATTCCATGTCAGGGTGACAACCCCGGGGTGTCGACGTTTATTAGTCCGCTGACTCGAGGATCTTGAAGTAGCAGGGGTCCAGGCCACCGTGTAAGACGTAGCCCGCCATCATAATACTGTGAGCTGAAGCTTGGTCCATCAGAACAATACTCATAGCGTTTACTCCGTCCGTTGTAGTGTTGAGGATCTTCCAGCACGGCGTGAAGATGCCTGGATTAAACCATCGCAGTAAAGTTAACTCCTGCGATATTGGCACATTTGGGCTGACCCTCTTTCGATTCCATGCCATTTTCACGGGCTCCATCGCATCCATGATTTTAATTCTCAGTCCTCCAACAATACGTCCATCGAAAGACCTAAGCCAATTAGCAGACTCGCTTCCTTCGCAGGAAACTTGAGCAGCTCCTGCGATAAGACGTCCCCAAAGACAAATAGGCCCAATTTCCGAGCTACCGCAGAATCCGAACAATGAACTCCAAATTTCTTCCTTAATTCTGGCTTCTTGTTCGGCGTTGAGCACCGTGTTTGGGTAGTCGTACGGCACAATGGCGAGCCGTATACTCAGAGGCGCTTTCTCAAATGAGTCTAAGCGGATCCGCTTACTGTCACTCGTTTGTTCCACGGCCCGGCCACTATTTTCATGAGGACGTTTTAGCGCCGTTGCTGTCGTCTGCACGGTATTTTTCGCGGCTACCTGCTGCTGTAAATGAAACTGCATTGCCGCTCGCTTTCGACGAGCGAGGCTGGATGGTTTCTTTTTACGCTTTTTAACAGCATGGTGTACAGAATGGACTTTACTAGTTATCGGTCTACTGGTTTCAAAGTCGTCTATCTTAACGTCCTGTGTAAAATCTTGATCAACTTGCTTAATCTCTACTGTAGATACTTTGCCAACCTGCATGACCTCCTTAGTGACTGCTTTGCCGGTCCAGTTGCTTGGCGCCGTAGCTGTTTTGCCAGCCTGCTTGACATTCACCGTGGCTGCTTTGTCAGCTTGCTTGGCTTCCATTGTAGTTACTTTCCTGGCCTGATTGACCTCTAGCGTGGCTCCTTTGCCAGCCTGCTTGGTCCCCACTGTGGTCGCTTTGCTAGTCTGTTTGATATCTGGTGTAGCTACTGTACCAGGTTGATTGATCTTCACTGTGGCTGGTTTGCCAGCTTGCTTACTACCCGCTGTAACTATATGGCCAGCCTGCTTGACCCCCACTGTGGTCGCTTTTCCAGCTTGTTTGATATCTGGTGTAGTAACTTGGCCAGGTTGATTGGTCTCCACTTTGGCTATGTGACTAGCTTGCGTGGCCCCCATTGTGGCTGCTTTGCCATCTTGCTTCAACTCCATAGTATCTGTATTAGCGACCTGCTTGACTTCTACTGTGGCTGTGTGTCCAACCTGCTTGGTTCCTAATGTGGCTGCTTTACTAACCTCTTTAATATTAACTGCAACTACTTTGCCACCTTGCTTCATCTCCCCAGTGGCTGCATTGCCCGCCTGTTTGACTTCCACCGTGGCTGTTTGTCCAACCTGCTTGGCCCCCAATGTGGCTGCTTTACCAACCTCCTTGACATTAACTGTAGCTACTTTGCCACCTTGCTTTATCTCCACTGTAGCTGCTTTGCTAACTTGCTTAGCTTCCACTGTGGCTCCACTGCCAGCCGGCTTGCCTCCCACTGTAGGTGTTTTGCCGGCCTGGTTCATCTCTATCGTAACAGCTTTGCCATCTTGCTTGACTTCAACCGTGGTTATTTTATTAACCTGCTTAGTTTCCACTGTCGGTGCTTTGCTAATGTCTTTTCCTTCCGCTGTCACTGCTCTGCCGGCCTGCTTAGCCTGCACTGTGGCTTTACTATCAACTTGCTTAACTCCCACTGTGGCTCCACTTCCAGCCTGCTTGCTTCCCACTGTGAGTGTTTTGTCGGCCTGGTTCACCTCTAACGTAACAGGTTTGGCACCTTGCTTGACTTCCACCGTGGCTGCTTTATCAGCCTGCTTAGTCTCCACTGTCGTTACTTTGCTAACCTCTTTTTCTTCCACTGTCACTGCTCTGCCAGCCTGCTCGGCCTGCACTGTAGTTTTACTGTCACCTTGCTTAACTCCCACTGTGGCTTCACTGCCAGCCTGCTTGTCTTCCACTGTAGCTGCCTTGCTAGCTTCCTTGACCTCCACAGTAGCTGCCGGGAGTTGCTGAGTAGACACTGTTCGCAATTTAAGTTTAATGTGTTTGATTATTTGTCGTAACATGTAAAAAAATGATGTAAAAATATACGGAGATACTAATATAAAAATGTACTTTAATCCTTTCACCGCAATTCTCATAAAGTAAGAGGTAACATGTCGCGAACGCACCCGTAGAGTCAACAAATGTTATAATTACTGTAAGACTTTCTTGTCAATGCCGTAAAAACAGTTAAACCATATTCTTATCATCGATACTCATTGCCTTGTACTTTATGTATTTACATAGGTGATTATATTTCAACGAGCCGTGCGCCCGAGTCCCTTTTTTTGCTCACACACATTTCATAAGAAGCTCGTGCGCAAAATTTTCATATCTCTAGACCTACCGGTTGAGGCTGTGCGTCTGTCAGTTAAGCGTTTAATAACTAGTTTATAATTACAAATATATATATATATATATATAAGTCGTAACCGTAACGCAGACTCCTTGATTTCACGTGTATAATGATTATGNATAGAGTCAACAAATGTTATAATTACTGTAAGACTTTCTTGTCAATGCCGTAAAAACAGTTAAACCATATTCTTATCATCGATACTCATTGCCTTGTACTTTATGTATTTACATAGGTGATTATATTTCAACGAGCCGTGCGCCCGAGTCCCTTTTTTTGCTCACACACATTTCATAAGAAGCTCGTGCGCAAAATTTTCATATCTCTAGGTTGAGGCTGTGCGTCTGTCAGTTAAGCGTTTAATAACTAGTTTATAATTACAAAAAAAAATATATATATATATATATATATATATATATAAGTCGTAACCGTAACGCAGACTCCTTGATTTCACGTGTATAATGATTATGGGAAGTGTCAAATTTGGTAATGAAATCGAGTGTGATTCATTCATTCATCAGCAGCTCTTGCAAGTCCACTGATGAACATGGGCCTGCCCCTTAAAAAGGAAGGGTTTGCAATAATCTCTACGCTCGACAGGCGTTCGTCTTCTTGAGGAACTTCGTGAGGAGACCTGCATGCCCGCTTGGATGTGTGAAGTTTACCACCCCACACTGGGCCAGCGCGGAGGTCAGTGCCCCTGTAGTGGGGGCGATATGGACTGGGGATGATGATGATGATGATTGGCAGACGTTTTGAAGATCATGGCGAATTTTAATTGAATGACAAGTTAACACCGCTGCCCGTCGTACTGGTACGTTCCCTTAGCTGTTCCTGCCAGTACCCGCGGGAACACATGGGTGATATTATTGCGCCAACGCCACACATCAACGATTCATTAAAGTACATTAAATATAGTGTCGGTACACTTTAATGTCTTATGCATATTTACATAGTGTAACTAGTCATTCTCTTAGGCACATTTACATAGTTTAACTAGCTTTGGCCCGCGGCTTCGCCCGCGTGAATGTCGGTTTTCCGCTACATGGGAAATCTCGACACAACACAGATTTATATAAAATGCCTTAGATCCACTTTTAATTGAGCTCTCGTATCTTAATGGCGGCTAATAAAACAGGGATCAAGCTGTATGTTCAGTTCTACGGGACCGATTTTGATGAAACATGCCGCAATATTTAAGTCGGAATAGTACCTTTAAGACTGTAACAGTTTAGGCAAAATCTACCCGCTGGTTTTTGCTTGAAGCCCGAACAAACAAACAAACATCGACGGATTTGGTTTCAGAGGCCCTTAAATCGTCGACCTGAGGACTTTGTTTTTAAATACCTTTGATTTTTGAAAATTTGACATTTAACAATTTTATAATATAACAGTACAGGTATACAAATGACGAGTTTTCGTCATGTGGCTACGGGTGATTGTTTGCGAAATGACGTTTATCCGTCAGTCGGACGAAAATGCGCTAACAGTGAGCGATCGCCGCCGACCGTCAGCGACATCGGGGAGTCCACCTCGCCGCGTACACGCATACGCTCAGTGCGCCGGCCACTGACACAGGAGCGTTGTACATTTAAATTTTCTAGTCGCTTTAACTGGGACCGTGTGCATATTTCCAATTTCATTGATCGCTATTATCATCAGTTATCTTAGAAAAATGAAAATAGAGAGCGTTTCAAGAGACTTAAGTGATAATTCTGATAATTTTGAAGAAGAAATTATTATAATAAAACGAAAACGAATAATGGATCCAATATCACACGGTGATGAAGGTGATAATGATCAAAATGATAGGAGAATGAATTCGGATGGAAAGAAAAAATGAGTCACCTAAACTTCATAAATTTACAGGTATCGGCAGAATGAAGACTACCACTGCTACTGCACTAAATAACTAAAGATACCAATGTTATATATGGACCAAAACAACACATTGGTGCTGATTCTGTTGTGAGAAACTTAATTAAATTTAATCCCTCCCTATCTTTTGCTAATGTCAAACGCGAAAACGAGATAGCAAACATTTATAGCTAGTACCGACATAAGATTCTTTCTGTCAAAGGGTTCAAAATAATGTTGCGTTTTTGCGTATCTTTAGTCCGTGTGTTCCGAAATCCCGTCTAAATCTTTTAATTTTGACGTTTCTGAACGAAGCTGAGAGCATCAAAATTGCAGCTATCTCGTTTTGGCGTTTGACATTAGAAAAAGATAAGGACAAACTAAATTTCGTTAAGTGCTGTTACTACAGAATCAGCACCATTGTGTTTACTATTTATTTTTCCTAATAATGCTAAAATATGAAGTATCTTTTCTAGTTATTTTTAGATATAAAAACAAACAAGGCCTTTTTTCATAAGGTGATGCAAATGGATCATGCCGCGAGACACGAAGGTTTTATCGGTACGAAGTGACTACTTAACATTCTACAAATTTATCTCGAATTTATTTTTAACAATAATCTATAATATTATAAAAATTGCATTTAAGTGAAATTTTCAAAAATCAAAGATATTTAAAAACAAAGTACTCAGATCGACTAATTCAAGGCTTCTGAAACCGAATTCGTCGATGTTTGTTTGTTTGTTCGGGCTTCACGCCAAAACCATCGGGTAGATTTTTATTAAACTATTACCGTCTTAAAGATACTATTCTGACTTAATTAATGCGGCATGTTTCATCAAAATCGCTCTAGTAGAATTGAAGATACAGCTTGATCCCTGTTTTAGTAGCCGCC
>WUAW01000571.1:55645-67530 GCA_017165845.1 Thaumetopoea pityocampa | reverse complement strand
TTTGACAGAGGATTAAAACATGTGATACAAAGAATGGATATAGGTTATGGATTATCTAAAGATAATTCATTATTAGAAAGTTATTAAAAGCGAATTTTTACTATTATAAAATATATCAGTAGCTAAACTGATAAGGTTATACTCGTATAAACATTGAGAACAAGTTAAGGAATCACACACACACAAGAGGGCACGTCGCGCTAGCGCACGCGTACGCACACGCACACGCCCACGCACACACACGCGCTCACGCACACGCTCACGCATACGCGCGGACACACACGCTCACACACACACATCTGCTGCATGCTGCCCATTACTCTGACGTGAAATGTATAAAAAACTGCTGTTTAAAATAGTTACTGGAAGCTCTAAAATCTGAAGACAGTGCGTATCTACCTTAATGTGCAGCAGTAAAACTTACAAATCAGTAACTATTATATATATTTTGACAGGAACCTGGTCGCTAGTGTTCTATCTCTCTGGAAAGTTCTCCATCACCGTCGCATACAGCTCAGTCTATATCTACGTGTCAGAGGTATTTCCCACAAACGTAAGACAGTCACTGTTAGCTGTGTGCTCAGCTACTGGAAGAGTTGGATCAACTTTGGCACCTTTAACACCTATGCTGGTAAATGGTTCATGAGATATAAGTAAACTTGTTAACACGACCACAATATTATCACCATCATCCATTCCCAGTCCATATTCATCCCCACTACAGGGGCACAAACCTTCTCCAATTAGGAGGGGGATTAGAACATAATCTTCCACGCAGGCCTAGTGTAAGACTTCATAAACCCGTACAGGCATGCAGGTTTCCTCACGAAGTTTTCCATCTACCTTAAATACATCGGTGTCTATAATGTAAACCGTACATGAATTAGAAATAACTCATTGGTATATGACCGGGATCGAACCTACGATTTTTCGATTACTAGCTATGTTTACCACCAGTAAACTACCAATATACATATTACTAACGTTGTACCAACAAGATGTTAATCATGGACGATTAAAAAATTCAGATTCATTATCGGTCCTTAGAAATTTTGCAGCTATTTTTCAAACTGGTGATTTTTATTATTTTGCTATACTTCTAATTAGAAGCTACACACTATCAATATCAAACCTACTTTTTAATATTCAATAAACTGATGAACAGAAACACAACTTTTATAACAATAACTTTTTAAGACTCCCGCAACCAATTTTAGTCTTTGTGATATTTTTTGTCTAATACTTCAAACAGAATATATTAAAAATATATTCCGTTTGAAATTTGTTTAGTTTTAGTTATATAAGAAATATGGTATAAAATTACAAAATTATGGTAACCTGGAATCTTATAATTTCATCCGCAGACCACATACTACGAAAATCTACCTGTGATATTCTTCGGGAGCTTAGCTGTAGCAGCGGGCCTTCTCGTTTTTACACTACCAGAGACAATCAATGTACCGTTACCGGACTCTATAGAAGAGGCTGAGAGGTTATCTAGACAGAAAAATGTAAAAGATATTGCATAGCACACAAGATTAAATTACTTTGATCCAATTATTATTAATTGATTTATTATGATCCAATTATTTGATGATTAATTGACTTTGATCCAATTATTATTAATTGATTTATTATGATCCAATTATTTTATGATTAATTGACCTTGATCCAAGACGAATCTATTACAGTTTTAAGATTCGAATGGACAAGTGCATATGTGTGTACTGTTGATATGAGTCTTAGAGCTAGACTTATTGTCTTTCAAACAAACAACATATTGCATGCTTACAATGAAATTGACTCAATACAAGATTTGAAAAAAATAAGAGACTCAGAATTATCTATACAAAAAAAAATCGATAAAATAATGTGTAATACCTGTTTCAGTAAAAAAAAATTTTCTTTGTCATACAATAATGATAATTTTGAGTCAGTTTCATATTCAGTATCTATAATAATGTAAATAAAAATAATTACAAAATTATTTTTCATAATTAATAAAATTCGTACGAGGCTATGTATCGCTGATAAGTCAACTAATATATATCTATCTGCTGCTATTGCTTAGAATTTCATGTCATGTGCGCATAGAACCTAATATATATAAACTTCAGATTATATGAAACAAAAATTCTATTCTGTAGAAATTTTAATATCTGTTTAGTCCTAAACAGTGATTTAAAATCCATTTTCATTGGATTTTTATAATTGGTAGTGTTTTTATACCTACTGTTACTAATTTAAATTTAAATTTCAGGAAAATAAAATTCCGTTGCTGAGAGCATAGCAATGATAAAAAAACACCTTTATGAATTCCAAATTTCGAAGTTTATTTTAAAAATCTATACTATTATAAAATTACTAAATGTCAAATTTTGTTAATCAAAAATTATTTAAAAAAATAACTACTCAGATCGACTAAGATCAAATCCGTCGATGTTTTTCGTTTGTTTGTTCGTGCTTCACGCAAAAAGCAGCAGGTAGATTTTAGTAAAACAGTTACAGACTTAAAGGTACTATTCCGAGTAAAATACTGCGGCATATTTCATCAAAAACGGTCTAGCATAACTGAAGATACAGTTTTATCCCTGTTTTAATAGCCGCCGTTAAGGTACGAGAGCTCAAGTAAAACTGGTCCTGAGCATTTTATATAAATCTATGATTATTTTGATGAAAACCGACATTCACGTGGGCAGAGCCGCGGGCAAAAGATAGAAAACACCTATTTGCCACTTGTTCGTATTGTTACGAACTTCAGATTATATGAAAGATGGAAAGTCAGAAGACGTATAGCAAAAAAATTTAAGACAATGTCTTAAATTTTATTGCTATACGTTCTTCCTAGGTACAATGATACTATTTAATTGTTATAGATTTAATAATGACGCAGTATTCAAAATATTTTTCATTTTAATTATACTGCGACATAGAAATTTAAAAAAAATGCAAATAAATTTAGTGTCAGTTATTATAAACTAAATGTATTTCCGTTTTTATAACTTATTCTTATTATATAATTATTATACACATAATGTGTTATTAATAAAAATTGTATGATAATTTTCGACAGATACCTAATTATAATTTTGTAATGGCTTTTTTATCATCTAATTATAATTTTGTAATTCCGTTTTTATCTAACTTCCAATTTTTTGAAATATTTAACTTTTTAAACGACTGTGTACTAAATAATGAGTTTGTTTATTTATTCAAATGTCTGTATTTTGATAGAATTCCTTCAGGATTACCTTGAGAGCTTTAAATACCTAAATGCTGAAGCCAAACTTTGGATAATATCACAAAAGACTATAATAAGGTTTGAGCATTATATTGTATCTACCATACCTAATATTATTAAACGATATAAAATTAAACGATTTTTGTTATAAGAAAAAATATGTGTATAACACTTTTATTACCTATTATTAAACTTCTTTTTCATTTTTAATATTTTAAAAAGCTTCAAAAAGCCCGACCCAATAAGTAGACATTTTAGGATTGGATTTACTAATCCAATCCTAAAATATCCACCTATTATGGCGACATATAAAATATGGCGACCTACTTTGCTACATAGTACCACACATCCTCAATAGATGGCGCAAATTTAGAATTACGATATTATCGTATGAAGGCTGAATCACGGTGGCGAAGTTTGATAGAAATTTAGCATATATGCAATATCCCAATATCAAACGATAGCAAGCCCGTCTGACATACCAAATATCTGTCTGGTCGGAAGATCTCTTTTGCAATACTGCCACCCCTACCACACTTCGACCCGACATGATCTTCAATGTCTTCATCAACATCACCGTTGATACCATTCATCTCATTATATATCTAGCTCATAATCGCCTCTTATGTATATTTCTTTCATATTGAATAGTAAAATCATAACAATTTTAATATAATTCAAAGAAATCCATGATTTGTACATTACGATTACGTATAAATTGAAATGGTAACCTCACCGTTTGATTGAATAAGTTCGTTTTATACAATATGTAATTCAAATCTTTGGGTGAACTACAAATACTTATTTTGAGATTCTCGGAGTTATGTACGAGAAAACTCTATGTTCCCTGCAACACAGACGTTATTCCATAGTACAGGAGCTATATAAAAAAAGAATATAAAATCTTATTCTCTCTAAGGTAGAGTGCTAGAAAATGCCTGAGGCATTATTTATTTATCCGCCTTTACATATTTTATGTATGAAGTGTAAAATAAATAAAAAAACGTTTGTTTTACCGAGGAATGTACTATTGTGTACGCAGTAAATAAAAATATTAATTCTACCTTTGTTTTATTATAACGCCTACCCAATAAAGTAAATCGCAATGAGTAACCTTTGCTATTAAAAAGTTAAAACGCAAGGGCAAACAAATCCAAGTGAGTCTTCGACTGCGACCTTACGCGTTCGGGACGCGCGGGAGGGGTTGATATTCGAAGAGATCGACAGCGACAAGAATTCGCCTGTCGCCTGGGGTTACTCGATACGCATTTAGCTATCGAAATCAACTATTTATATGGCATTTTATCGACTATGGTATCGATATCGGTACGAATGAGTACATACGAGTATCGATACCCGCCAAGGAATACCATCGTTAGAATCGTATTAAAAAATCTAAAACATAATATTTTTTATTTCTTATTGATCATATATCAGGCATAAGGATTGAATTTCCTGAAAGAAGGGCTACCTCTTCTGGGCTAGGCTGCAGAATAAATCATTATTATCGTCAGCCCGTATAAGCCCATTGCTGTATTTGAAATTCTTCCTTAAGAACGAGGGATTACCATAATCTCCACACTTGAAAGGAGAGATTGGACTTGGAGACTGGCGTTAGATTTTGACTGAATAACAGTATAACGCTGCTGCCTATTATCCTGGTATGTACGTCTCTTAGCTGGTTACTCCAACATCCGCGGATAAAGATTGAACGACGCTGCTATTGTACCGGAGTCACACAACAAATAAATATACTTACAACAACAATAAAAAAATATACTTACTGATTACAGAAAGACGTTCTTTGGTCACTTTTTATTTGATACTAGTATTGTCATTCAATACCAGTACTTAGGTATCGAATGAAGGTGTCATCTCTTCTGAGTATAAACAAAGTATTGATATACCATTTGAGTGTTGTAAAAATCAAAGTATTGATGTACCAGTTAAGTTTATATATTATAGATTAAATTTATATATTAAACATCACAATATAAACTAATAGAAAACGTTAAAATAAAACTTTGCCGACAAAACTCCTAACTGACTGTTAACAGTGAAATATAATTTGGCAAATATTCGCTATATAAAAAAATAAAATTTAATGTTACAAGCTGCCGTTTGTTACCGCCGATATAACGATGTATATAGGTACATAAGACACGCTATCAGTTAAATATTCATTATTTGGTTGTTGTGTTACGGTTGTTTAATTGACTAATTTTGGTTTTATTTAAGTGGGTATAACGTTGTAAGTGCTTTGGAAGTCACCATCGAAATACCATATAAAAGCGAGGGTATTCGCTGTGATCTGACTAATTGTTGTTTGATCGTCAATTTACCGTTTGTTGTCGCAAATTTACTGTGTGTATATTATTAAACTTACTGTGAATTGTTATTATGAAATATAATTGTGATAATATACTTTAGAAAAGAGTAATGGAACCCATGGGCATACCCAGGTTCTGGGCCAGGGAGAGGCAAATCAGATTTCTTATAAGGATCTAGTGAAATAAACATTAATTTTATATAAATTCTTTATACAGTAGCTATTTTTAAAAGTTGTATGTTGTATTGCAAATGGCAAAAAGTTCATTTTCTTAACTTTTATGGACAAAAGTAGATAGTTAGTAGGGACGTAAACAAAATCGAGCAGCAAAATGGGGCAGCTGCCCCCCCCCCCCCTCCTCTTCCCTGGGCACGCCCATGCTGGAACCGGTGGTAATATATGTGGTAATATTTGCACAAGGAATATTAAAGCTGGATATTATTTCAAAAGTCTGTCCCTACACTTCTGTTAATACTAATTAATAAGTAGGTGTTATTAAAAATTTATTATGAAACGGTGAAAATGAAAGAGTAAACATTATTCAATACGTAGGCAAAAGCAACGTATAACAATATTGCTATAACTAAACAATCAGGCGCTATTAAATTATTCATAGTAATGAAAATTAGCGATGTCGGAATATGAATTATTTCAATAGTCAACTAATTAATAACCACTAATTTTCCAATTGAAATGCAAAATTAGTGGTATATTATTTTCGTTATTGGAATAGTCATTACTAATTAGTAATTGGTATGCAGTTATAAGAACAGATATCATGTTCATAATCCGCCGAATCAATCGCCATCAAGTCAAATCGTTTTATATGTATTCGAATTATTAGAATAATTTTTTGATTCTAATGAATTCATTCTTATATATACTATTATAAAATTGTTAAATGTCACAAAGATATTTAAAAACAAACTACTCAGATCGACTAATTTAGAGCTTGTGAAACCAAATCAGTTGATGTTTGTTTGGTTGTTCGTTCGGGCTTCACGCAAAAACCATCAGGTAGATTTTGGTCAAATGATTACAGTCTTAAAATTTCTGTTCGGACTTAAATAATACGGCATGTTTCATCAAAATTGGTCCAGTAGAATTGAAGATATAGCTTGATCCCTGTTTTATTAGCCGCTTTTAAAGTACGAGAGCTCAAGTATGACTAGTTCTAGGGTTTTTCTTATATAAATCTATATTTGTTTCAGGATTTCTTGTGTAGCAGAAAACCGACATACATGTGTGTGGAGCCACGGGCAAAAACTCAATCGGCAAACACATTATGCCATAAATAAAACACACAAAGAAAAAAGAGTTTAACGTAACCCGGAATTAGTCTTTAATTCTGCGTTCCATACAATCCCCTGATTGACACCCTGATTCCTACGAGTGGGCCTTAAACTATATATATCTAACTTTTAGTCAGAAAGAGCCAACACATTCCACAAACTAGATACCCATGCGGTTTGCGGTAGTCCTATACAAAATTTTCACCGCGACGAAAAGTCGTTATCGTATACAAGTTACACTAATAAAAAAGCAAGGTGTGTCTGTCTATCACTTTTTTTACTACTTTATAAATTTAGAGTCCAATATAGACCATAAATGATCATCATCTCCATAACGAAATTAATAAAAACCTGTTCACTCTTATCTTAAAGACTCCTACATTATAATCGAACGGAAGTATTGAGACAGGAAGATTATTCCAGTCTTTAACTTCTATAATATTATGAACCTAAAAGCAAATCGTTTCGTACGGGTGTTAGAGATGTCTACGAGGTATGGGTGATAGCTCGCCGTGCGCCTAGTCCGATGGTGAAAAGGGAAAGGAGGAATTAAATCGTGTAATGCCTGAGCACACTCTTCAAAATGTATCCTATAGAATACTGAATGAATCATTATCAAGTAAAATAATAAATTGCAATACTCTGACAGATCTAGGCACATTACCGATTGCCCTAATGAGTAACCGGTCAGTGACTTCAAAGCACTCACTGATAAGCCGTTAAGTCAACATGATATCATACGTCATTCAGGTGACTGCAAGATAACTGTGTTAAGGTATCTGTTTATAAACATGTTTGGCCCAAAAAACAATTTAGCGGTGATATTAAACATGTCAAATGCTTGCTTGGCATTCTCGTAGTCAAGAGTTTGAACCCCGGCCCGCTATATTTTTTTTAATTATTTATTTACTTACACTTCGTACGCTAATGACATATCGCAATTTATCTCACTTTAATTGAAGTAACATTTTTGTAAAACCCGTCTTTAAAAGCACCCTTTTTCAAGACATTCTCTTTGTACGCCATATTTTCTCAAAATTCTCTATTGAGTCAGTTTCATTCTGAGCCTGCGATATAGACTGACTTAATGCATAAGGCATTTTTTACCAGTCAACTTTTAGATCTTGCTGACATTACATAATGTAGATGAAGTATCTGATGTAAAATAAAGGAGTGTAAAACGCTTGCTTATTTAAAGCTTATATAATACACTAATAGATATATTGTCTATGCATATTTTAAATATATAAATATAGTATACAAAATACAATAATACAATAAAAGTAAAATAAAATAGATAAATATAATAAACTCTATTGAGATGATTCTACCATTTCACACTGAAGAATTCACGAACGAAAGTAACATTTCCCGACTTCAAACGGCGGTGAATTCCAAAGAAGGATAGAAATATATAATATAATATTAATTTCGATGTGAGAAAATTTGAACGGTATGGATGATGAATACTTCATTCCCTGTCATTCTGAATCGGAAATACCTCAACGATATATATATTAAGTACGCCTCTGCTGACTTGAAATAGTGGGCGTGAGAGTACAAAGAGCAAGTTTAGTCAAGAACCAGGCAATGGCCTCTTCGACGAGATAGGGAAAACGTAGGTTACGCAAATAACGATACTCGCATACTTTGAGGAAGATCGGCCTGCGGGTGGAGGGAAGGGAATTCCGAAGATTGGACTCAACGTGGGGGCGTGGAGCGTCATATACTTTCTTTCGCTGGGGTATTAGAAAGCAATTAAAGTCCCCTACAAACAACAAAGAAATGGTCTACCATCGACATAAAGACGGTAAGGTTTACGGGAATTTCAGACATCGGGATAACAACAGGACGCTGAATAGTTTTAGTAATAACGAGACCAACATTCCGTCGTATCAGTACTCCATATTATGTTTTCTTTTTAAAGGGAAGGCAAAGGGAACCAAGCATAGAATCCTCTCTGATACAGTTATATAATTTTCACAAGTTATGGAGTATGCTGTGCCCATGTGATAAATATATAAAAGCTACTTAATCTGTTCAGAAAAAATGTATTATAAATTTTTTCCGTAGTTACTTATCTTACGAACTTTTAGATAAATATAAATTGAGTAATTTGAAGCTCAGACGCTTACAATTAGAAGCAATGTTATTATACGATATATGTCAAACAAATGTGATTGTAATCCTATAAATAACAGATTATATTATAAAGTGCCTATTAGGACGCATTGTCGTAATGTCTGTTGTATTTTTGCTATCACCCGTTGTCTTACAAACGCCGGTAAACGATCTCCGTCATGCCGGCTTGTCAACTCCTATAAAGACAACTTTAATTCGATAGACATTGCAGCAACGCGACCTAGCACAATTAAAAAACAGATATTTAAATTACTAAAATAACAAAGTACTATAATATCTACAAATCTATGTATATTGTCACTTCCTAACCTGCCAATAACATTTAGGTACGCTAAAATAATCTGCTAAACTATGTTAGTGGGCATTTAATTTATATGTTTAAATTTATCTATTACATTTATCGAAATGTACCACTGTCAATTTATCCAAATAAAAAGAAAAAAGTTAATGAAATGATGGTATGTCTCATTTCATTATTTCTTGGGAGTTTTGGCATCAATCCGAAGGTTACCACGTTGACTAGACGAAAGTTCCCGTAGACTTAAAAAATATTGTCAATTTGCAACGTTAGTCCGGTGACTAAAACGGTTATAAAACTGTTTTTTTTCCAATGTTTCAATATTGTTCACGATTATTAGCGATTGATATACAAAACAGCGAATTTATTAAAGATCACAATAAATTAATATAAAAGACTAAAATAAAACTTCAAACGATGTTTCACTCGGGATGGCGCTAACATTCCATATCAGTGCTCTGCCCTCCTAGCCAAGTTAGATTTCTACAATCGTTAACGCTATTAGAATCGAAAACAATTTATTGGAATGACATTTCTAATCGATAAGTTACGAGTGATTTAGCGATTAGAAATGTCATTCCAAAAACATTTGTTTCCTTTCTATTAGCGTTAACGATTGTAGAAAGTCAACTTGGCTGTGGGGGGCTGGAACAGTGAACGCGCTAGCCATTTTAACAGGTTAAAAAAGGAGAAATCTAATATGTATGAAATGTATCGGTACCTTTCCAGAAGTAGACAACTGTGGGCTAATATAATAAACTGAATGTAACTGGCACATATAATTTTCAAAACGTACCTTTCTCTTAATCTGTGGTACTAAAAGTAAACAGATGACTCTTTCTTAGATTTATATTTTCACAATATTAATCATCAAATTATTCTCTGCTTGACAGAATCTGCGGGTGCCTATTCAAAAGTGGCTGCAAATTCACGAAAGCTCCGATCAAGCGGAAGATGAATGTAATGAATGAATGAAGATGAAAAGAGAATAATATAACACCATTTTAATTATAATTTAACAATATTAAATTATAGGGTCAGGCAATAATCAGTCTTTTAGCCTGTCCGGCAAATAGACTTAGGTATACGGGTAAGTGACACAGGCCCCCCGAGTTACTACTGTCTCTTGCTACTCCTTCCGAGATAGTAATATCCCTATACCCTAAAGTCCTTTTCCCAAATTCCATATTCTTTGCTGAATACACCTTTCGTACCTCACTCTCTTTCCTATCCTTTCTATCTTTCCTTTTCATGGGAACGCTGTGAGGAACTTTAACGCTTTTGAAGCTTATAAAAATAGTGGCGTCGTGGTTTGCCACCCGACACGGCTCATTTCCCGCGGGGCCGAATAGTGGGCTACGGATAGCCACCTTGCTCATAGCATATGGGAAGAAGTGATATCTGCCTACCCCAATTCTTTGATAGTATAGTGGTTAGTATCCTCGCCTCTCATGCGGGAGACCGAGGTTCGATTTTCCGCCGGAGAGCCAGAGAAAAAGGCGTGATTGTATGTTTGTATGTATGTAAATTATGTTTAATTTCATTTGTAATGTATATTAAATAAATAATGACAGTTACGTGTTTATTCTATTTTTGCAGTTACAGTAACGAAGCCCGTTAGAATAAAAGGATGAAAGTGAATTTTGACAACACGCACCCATAACACGAACAAAATTTACACGATGACATTAGTTAGCCGCCAACGCGCATGCGACAATCAGTCCGCTGTCACTTATATCTACATACACATAACTGTCAGCTGTCAAGTGTCAATAATTATCTACATACACA
Organism: Thaumetopoea pityocampa; assembly: GCA_017165845.1. Classification (NCBI taxonomy): domain Eukaryota; kingdom Metazoa; phylum Arthropoda; class Insecta; order Lepidoptera; family Notodontidae; genus Thaumetopoea; species Thaumetopoea pityocampa. Next base: position 56,437 of record WUAW01000571.1, on the reverse strand, counting down.
TATACACTACTTTTACTCTATCAAGTACAGATAGTATTTTTAAGCTTTACTTCTTTAGGTGCGTTAGGAGAAAGTGATGAGTGTGAATTGTGACGATTCGCGCGCGCCATGCAACGAAAAATTCATATGATAATGTTCTTCTTCTTCTATTTTTCGTAGTGGCAATCGGCAGCGAATTTGCGCCATTTCTGCCAGTGCCGAGTCTATATATTTTTTAAGTCATATAATATTTTTTAAGTTAACAATAAAATATCGGCGTGTGATATTTTATTGCTTATTGTGACTTTTGAAGGCAATCCGACGAATTAGAAATTTATTCCGAAAAATTTCACCAGACGTATATTGCCTTGAAAAAATACGCCCACTTTGCTATNGGTGTGAATTGTGACGATTCGCGCGCGCCATGCAACGAAAAATTCATATGATAATGTTCTTCTTCTTCTATTTTTCGTAGTGGCAATCGGCAGCGAATTTGCGCCATTTCTGCCAGTGCCGAGTCTATATATTTTTTAAGTCATATAATATTTTTTAAGTTAACAATAAAATATCGGCGTGTGATATTTTATTGCTTATTGGGACTTTTGAAGGCAATCCGATGAATTAGAAATTTATTCCGAAAAATTTCACCAGACGTATATTGCCTTGAAAAAATACGCCCACTTTGCTATGTTAGTCACAGTTTTATTTCAATATTTCAATATTGTTCACAATTATTAAATAATAATACACAAAACAACACCAAATTTATATATTAAACATCACAATAAACTAATATAAAACATTAAAATAAAA
>WUAW01000571.1:33876-45256 GCA_017165845.1 Thaumetopoea pityocampa | reverse complement strand
CTAAGTATCCCTGAATAATAAATTATAGTTTAAAAAACTAAAAAGACGCTTTTATATAGTTAATCGTACTAAATATCATTGTTCTAAAAGCGTGGGGTGCTCGATATCAACTGTTATAATTTCTTACTGGTTCTATTACAAAATGCAGTTAGTGTAAAAATGTTAGTACAAAGCACCCCATACATTTACCACAATGACAGTAATTGTCTCGTTAATCATATTAGTCTTATATTAAGAATTATTTTTTACTTTTTAGTTCGATTTTTATAGTTAATAAAAGCGTGTTTTTTAGTTTTTTTAAACTATAAATAATTTTTCACTTTTTAGTTTTCATCTACAATAATGCGTTTTTTTTTTTAGTATAATTTATTCATTGATGTATTTGTCCTTGACTGATATTGGGAGAAAAAAAAAATATTAAATAAAAATTAAAAATAAAGAATTTTAAATTATTGTGTTGCCATCCGTCCTTGACAAGTGTGCAAAATTTCGAACTAATCTGACCTTTTTTAAATTGTAAGGAAGTTTCTGCCGCTCGACTAGGAAAATTATAAAACAGTCTAATTTTTACCATAACTCAAAAAGTTAATTATGCCAAGTTTAGTTTGCGAGTATTTCAAGCTTATTGATTACTTTTTAGTTCATATTACTGTCAAAAAGTCTTATTGTTTTAGTTTTTTTAATTATAATTTTATATATGGTACTTACTGTCTGCTGCTTTGTGACGCCGGCATAATAATACCATCACTCCATATCTTCTCATGGATGCTATGAGAACCAGCTAAGGGATATTTTCAATTAAATTGTTATTCAATCAAAATCTTCTATGATCTCCAAGACGCTTACCAAATCCTTCCTTTTTAAGGAAAAAGTCCGTGTCACGCAACGGACTTCCCCGTGGAATGATACTGATACATAAATGAGAAATGATACTAATACATCCCGTGATTAATGTTGATGATATTTACTGGCTTTAATCATGGCTTCGACCACATGTTCCAAACGAACCTAATATGTTTTAACCTACTTCCCGGCTCTTTGACTCTCTTTATAGAAAAAGAAAACATGTCGATTAATTATGTGTGAAAGAAGACAAACAGAGTTAGTTTTAAAACAGCTTTTTACATTAAGATCAATTTGCAAATCTACATAATCTGTTAGAACATATTGGTGCCGATTCTGTTGTAATAGAACATAACTAAATTTGGTCCCTGCCTATCTTTTTCTAACATTAAACGCCAAAACGAGACAGCAAACATTTACAGCTAGTACCGACCAACGTTTCTCTCAAACGGTCCAAAAATATCTTGCGTTTTTGCCTATCTTTAGCCCATGTGTACCGAAATCGCATCCAAATCTTTTAATTCTGACGTTTCTAAACGAAACTGATAAAACCAAAAATGTAGCTATCTCGTTTTGACGTTTAACGTTAGAAAAAGATGGGGAGGGACCAAATTTAGTTAAGTTCTATTACAACAGAATCGGCACCAATATGATTCAAAAAAGGTCGTCTTGATACATCTTGATACAGTCCGTGATTCTGGCATAGCCCTTAACTCATTATTAGTACCTGAACACAACCCCTCTTGACCATTTTTCAACCGCTTGCTCACCACCGTTTGTTTGAAGATCCAGCTTGCAACGTCCAAACAGCCTGTTCTGAACCTTGATCACCAACCGAACACCTTTCTTACATGTCGATTATTAGTTCCGCTAATCATTATTTATATTCATTGGCATTTTAATTTGCTGATTGTATTTCAAAGATAATAATTCTTTTATGGATATCCTCGTTCCAGACTTTATCATGATAAGAGCCTTGAACATAAGTGTCACCATACGTTGGATGACTCGTGCGTTTATTATTAAGGTCAGCATTTAACGACCGCGGCTCATAAATAGTCATAAGATATTTATTATCCCAACCTAATTCGGTAGTTCTATATATAAAATATATATTCAGTTGGACTATTTACGTGATTACTATTACCGCTAGGCAATAGGATTACAAATGATTTACAGTATCAGTGTTATTTTACAGTAACAACTTTCTTTTACAGTATCAACTTTCTTGTATTGTAACAACTTTCTTTTTACAGTAACAACCTTATTTTACAGTAACAACGTATGCAAAATGACTTACGCATACCATACCAATAGCACAACACAACGATTATATGCGGCCTGCATCAACTAAAAACCGCAGGACCTCCAGTCTTGACCTTTGTGGCCAGATGCGGAGATCGCGCGAGGACGGTCGGACGGGCTTGGTCGGTTCGATAATAGGCCTCTCCTGTATACAGGGAGTCCTTGCCGTGGGGGCGTACATCACCTTCGCGCTCGCGCTCTGCCGACTCTTTTTCCGTTCATGATGACTTTTCAAAACGCAGAAACCGTTAACCAGGCTCTGTCATTACCGATCATGACTGAGATTCTTTTACAGTAACAACCATCTTTTACAGTAGTAATATTGGTTGCAGTAGTGGTATTATTTTGCCGTATTATTAAAACAGATTACTAGAGAATATGATTAAAATGACATAGCATTTATAGCCCAGTGGCATGACCAAGCATGCCAAGTCTTAGCATTTCAAATTACTTCGTCCAGGTCGCTGACTGTTTTCCTTTTTATTGGGATAAACAGATGTGGCGATCTACTTCACTACGTACCACACATCCTCAACAGATGGCGCAGTTCTAAAGTGACGATATAGTATGGAAGTCTGAATCACGCGCATGAAGTTTGATAGCGACTTAGCGTATATACAACGTCCCGACATCTACCGACGGGACAGTGGCAGGCCCGCGCCAGACATAACACCCGTCTGGTCGGAAGATCTTCCCTTTTCCGATACTGCCACTCCTGCCACACTTTGACTCTACAGCTGGTGACATAATCATCAACGTCATCATGGGTCATAAATCCTATCGCTATAACAGACAATGGTACAATACGATAAAAGTAATAGATAAATATAAACATATAAATTAAATGTCCACCAACATAGTTTGCCACAGATTACTTTGTTATAGATGTTATCGGCTGATTGGTAAGTAACAGTGTACATAGATGTGTAGATAGTATTTTGTTATATAGGTAATTTCAAGCTGTTTTTTAAATGTACTAAGTTACGTTGCCCCAATGTCTATCGAATTAAAGTCGTCGTTATAGGAGTTGACAAGCCGATATAACGGAGATCGTTTACCGGCGTTCATACGACAACGGGTTGATAGCAAAAGAAATCATATGCGTATTAATAATTTAATAATTAATTATCGCTCGCTGCAAACGGTAAAGGAAAACATCGTGAGAAAAACCGCATACATGCCTGAAATTTTTTCTCGGACACATGTGAAGTCCATCAATTGTTATTAGGCCAGTGTGGTAGACTATAATGCAACCCTTCTTATTCTAAGAGGAGACCCGTGCTTTATAGTGGGACAATCATCATCATCAACAGATGATGATCATTAGAATATTGTTCTTCTTTTACATAATATTTATTTTTTTAGTAATTTCATTACTGATGTTTTAACTAAAGCATAGTTCTTACAGTTTAGGTAATTGCAGTAATTATGTTCTTACAATTTAGCTAGCTCATCAACACTATAAATGCTCTCTCTCTCATCGAGATGTAAACGTTTGATACGGGTATTTTTATTTAATCACTAAAATAATTTGTGTTTGTTCATTCCGTTAAAGTCACCTTGTTACGAATAGATAACATTTATATTTTCACTCATACCCTTCTATAGAACAATAAGGTTATCTACAACATAAATTTACAATAGGATATTAGATTAATTTCTATTTGAATATAATCTTGAAACTTGAAAGTATTAAATAAATATTTGGTAAAATAAAAAATATTGTGCTGCAGCGACCTAATACTCCATCGTTACTCCATCTCTTCCGTAGATGCTGTGGGAACCAACTAAGAGATGTACCAGGATAATGGTCAGCAGTGTTATCCTCTTATTCAATCACAATCTACTGCGATCTCCAAGACGCCTGCCAAGCGTGGAGATTATGACAAATTCCTCCTTTTTATGGGGGAGGCTCATGTCCAACAGTGGATTTCCGTAGGCAAGTAAAAATAAATTTTGTTTGCAATATTGCATTTTAACACATACAGTCACTGTTAGCAGGACTCAATAATAATTGATTTGTGCTGTATAGTACTTGGGGAGTGTCCGTTAATCACGTGAGGCCCGAAAGGGGGGAGGGGTGTGGTGAGATATCACGTGTATTTATTTATTTATTTATTCCTGTTGTACACAAACAGGTAAATACATTTGTTAATAAAGAAAAAAGATGTACAAAGGCGAGCTTAACTCAAAAATTGAGTTATCTTCCAGCAAACCTTAAAGTGTAAAAATGTTTGAGATTAGAAGGAAAATAGGATCCTAGTGTACTAGGTACAGAAGTATACACAAACATACTTATACAAATACCGAAACACACTAAAATACATACATACATATATTATTTTGAGAGAAAGTGCTCCATAACTCTTTCCTTGAAAACACTCAGAGAAGAGCTATCCTGAATAGAATATTTTTTTCGTTGAGCGCACGATTTCTAAACCGAAAAATGGCGCGTGCTTTAAAATACTTTGTACCAAAAAATACACGTGGATTTGGGCATGGGGGGAGGGGCGGTTAAAAGTTGTTTAAAAACGTCGCGTGATTAATGGATGCCCCCTTAGTTTGTATATCAAAACTTGCCCTCTAACAAAATATCACATACAGCCTAGAAGTATTCCCTTTGGTCAAATAAAGTAATTAAGTAATATTCATGTTTATTAATTATACGTAATAATCATTTAGAAGCAGAAAGCCCCAAGTATCATAATATATATCTAGACATTACAATTTAATTCACCAACAGACGATTCTTCGTTATTTTGCGCTATCGGGTGCTTAAAATTTTTTTATATGACCCTTAATAAATACGGGAACAGAAAATCCTCTCTCGATATTATTTTTACCTGCAGTTCCTTTTTATTGTAAAATTGACTCTTATCTCGTTAGATTACCTACATGGTTGTATACGACCTTGTAACTTCTGATCTGATTATCATGCGGTTTTGCTTGTTGTGTGCATTTTGTGATGGAAAATAATCACAGAGCATGTTTAATGACTTTTAATATTTGTAATATAGTTCAAATAACAATATTTTATAACTGGGCAACCATGTTAATTAATGTACGAATACACATACATAGTGTAGACAATGGCCTACCAAATAGCCTGGATACCAATGGCTACCCAAAGTGACTATATTGACCCCCAGGTGTTATCGTCGACTGTGGGTCGATATAGACCACTTTAGGACGATGCAAGGGCTCCATGCCAGCTGTCAAATACACATCGGAAGTTGATGAATTTGCAAAATTTAATATTAGCTAAGCAGCGGGGTCTACACAAAACCGAAAAAGATGGCAAGTGGTTTGCGAGGCAAACAAGTTTGAGGATCACTGGCTAAAGGCAAACAAAGTTTCACGAGGAGCGCATTTGGATTTTAAAAATAATACGTATTTATAAATGAAATTAACATTTTGATTTTCTGACTAGAACTATCAAATAACATTGTCTATTGTGGTATAAGTTTCCAGATTCGAAGTTTTTGTAGGTGCAAGCCACTGTGATCTTAATTTAAACTCATTTATATTTTTCTCATTTGCTTTTCAATTGTTTTCATAACCGCTTCTAAACGGAAAATTCTAGCCGTTAATTGGCACTAACATAGAAGAAACAGATCGTAAAATCATTGCGATTTGATGCAATCGAGAGAGTACGGCTACGTATTTATAATTTAATTGATTTCACTGTTGGAGTTTTTACTTGCACAATTAACCAAGATAAGCGTATCTAAGATAGATTTCAGAAAACTGATCGTGATGATCTGACTACATTATGCGCCGATTCTTTAAAACATATATCTAATTCATAGTCTTCATCAGCAGACATCGAAATAAATTTATGAAGTTTAGTAACGCTTGTAATATTGATAAACAAAATGCAATAATACCCAGACCGAAATACATTTCATTACTCTTATTAGAATTTATCACTTTCATCTATTTCTGAATTCACTGTTGAATAAACAATCCACATATAACGCCAAAATCAATAGTTTTTGGATTTTCTTTTATCTACTTCAATACATGTTTTCACATATCAAAAGTGGTTTTACCGCGACTCTCTCTAGATAGTCAGCCGAACAGGTGGAAGTCCTACCCACAATACGCTTTCCGGTACGTGGTCGTCACACCTGAATTTTGTCCCAATCGATTATCAATTTCCCGTGGTAAGGTAAGTTGCCGACACATTGCCACTTCAACTTGATAATCTTATGACCTTGATTCTTTTACGGATATCGTTTCAAATTTAGTCACGCAAATAAATTCCAAGCGTAGGTCTCCATGTTTGCTTACCATATTAAGGAGTTAGAAGCTAATTTGACTCTATAAATATTAAATCGTATTGACTACATTTAAGATAATTAATTTAATCGATTACTTTATTATGTTTTTAATACTTAAATTATTTGAATTTATAATTATTAGAAAATTATTTTTATGGATGTTTGTAATACCTTATATTTGTACACCATAGAGGAAAAAGCTGTTACTAAATCATCAATCATTCATGTCATATCTATAGCACTATTTATTCTATATTATATATTTCTATAGAATCTGTTTCATATGTCATCATTTACAAGAAATCAATCATTCAGAGAACATCTCTGAAGAATTTTGCAGACGTTGCGTAGTCACCTGAACACTGTCCAATCCAATAATTGTAGTAAATTCGTCGCGTAAGCTTTTCGTCGAAGGTTTTAAATTAGAATGTTTGCTAATTGGCACATCTGGTGTTCATCGTCAGATAATGATTTCGTTCTTTTTGATATCAACTGCACTCTGTTCGACATATTTATAAACCAATTTAGTATTGCTTATCATGAATCAGTTTAAATAGGGAATCGTTGACTCCATTTAACAATTCATGCTTTGTATTCGATGTGAGCTCTCGTTGTAGTAATATGAATAGTATGGTTTATAGTACATTATTATAACCTTTAGCATTTACTTCTATCTTGAGTAAATAACAAACCTGTTGTTCCTTATCAAAATCTTTTAACTTAGATTAGCGAGTGTATTTTAATGATTTTTATACGATTTAACATGTCCACCAAAAAAAAAGAAGATCATCTAACAATTTGCCATAAGAAATAGTTGTCTGATCTGTTTAATCTGGAGTCAGTGATTTAAATTATTAGAAATCCAAGCAACGTGTTAAAATATAAAGATCGGATAATACAAAATTCTTTTTGCATGTTAGAGATTCTTTTCTATCGCAAGTAGTTCTATCACTTCTTATGACGTCGAAGCATTTCTGCAGCAGTACAAGCAGTTGTCTCACATCATAGATAAATGAAACTAGGCTAAGTAGCACTGTGAATGTTCACTTCCAGACATGTGACTCCTCCTTTAAAAGGAGGAATTTGCCGTAATTTTTAGGCGTGACAGGCATCAAGGATGTCATATGAGTAAATTTTGGTTGAATCTCAGGATAACATTGTCATCCATTCTTCATCCCTCAGCTGATTTTCACAGCATCCATAAAAAAGGTATACTTAAAGAAAAGACAAACAAGGACTGTATGACAATCAATAAAATCAACAAGAGAAAATAATCTAAATTGCTGGTGCATCCTGCAACCTTTACCTTTAAAATACGAACATGTTACTGAAAGTTCCAGAACATCACCTTATATTGTTGTACTTATTTTTAGAACATTTACGATATACTTGTCTGACCTTACAACTTTCGCATTGATAATTCTTTAAGGAAGATGACGTGACTTAGATAAACTTCAAGTCATATTCAAAGAAAATTAATTATAATTCACTAAATTTAAGATACACAGTCGATCACAAACTACCCAAAAATAGACCGAGGTATTTTTTACACTGGTAACACTTATAGCATAAGCAACAACGAATGATTTAAGTAAAGCCGTACATTTGTTCTCGATAATACATTTGTCGTCGTATGGGGCTGGTTATAATGTAATATTGGGTATTCTAAAGCAGAATTTAATTCTCTCTCTCTCTCTCTCCCTCCATGGCGAATCATTGATGTACGCTTCATCCCTTTTATTTTGTCTCTTTCCTCTATCGTCCGCAGAGATGTTGCAGTAAGCAAGTTTTGCAATTACTAACGAAATTTAAAGTATTTTCTTTTTAATTTGTTCCAATTGTCAGTCGAAATTTTTCAAGCCACTCTTGCACCGAAATATCGGTGACATACTTAACAACTAGTTTTGTGTCAACAGCCAAACCCAAAGGTAACCATGCGTGCCCTCTGAAGTAGGAAACTGAACCAATATCCATCCAGGAGAGCCTAGAGCATCTATATCAACCCCCAGGGGTCGATGATAACCTACAAACGGTCCACGCCAATTATCGAAAACACATTTGAAGTTAATAAATTTACAACAATGTTATATTAACTACTCTTTGGGGAGTCTATCCAAAAGTGAAAAACATTACAAGTGGTTTACAAGATAAAAAGTTTGAGGGTCTCTGGCCTAGAGCGTGTCAAAATCTCGTAGCTGTCCTAATAATTAAGCAGTCGTTCGCGCTAGAGCATTTCCAAAAACGCTACTTTGTAAAAAGTAATGCACTTCATCGTTTGTTCTATTTTGGCATTTTTTTCAATGCGCTTGAAAACGACCATAACAAATCTTGTCTTACAGCAAATCTTAAAAAAATAATACTTAAAACCAGGCTAAACAGAAAAACTATTCATAATTCACATAAATATTTTTTTCTGTATGGAATTACCACCAAACCCATGGAAATAGACATAATGGTACGACAATATAAATATAATAAAATCATATTCGTTCCTTCAAATATATATACTGTGCAATGTTAACCTTAATAAGTTGATACAATCATCAAATCGCGTATAACAAGTTCATTAATTTGAGTAACAATGTCAGCACAGATAAGTTGAGCTTCGCTATAAATACTTACAATTATCTTAAATTAATTATCTTAAAATAATACAGACTGAATGACTTTACATAATCATAGAATTATAAAATACTAGACCTGCCACATAGTGAGGAGATTACATTTTAACTATTTTAATGCTGATAACAGTGCCAAACGGTTTGAAGAGTTCATAGCCTATTCGTGGTTGATATTCGAATGGTGCGTTAGGTTAAACATCGGTTACCCCACGTATATTAAAACGATGCGTATACTCTGTGTATGCTGAGACATTCATATACTCGTACTGGTACATAATACAGGTCTGCAAAAAAAACATGATTATGGTTATCCTTGGAAAGCTGAGAATAATTTCTCAAGTAATTTTTGGCGTCGAATCCGAATACAATCACTAAAATAATGCAAAAAAAATTGTAGAGCTTGTATATAAAAGTGTACCGAAACGCCATTTTTGAGTACACAATCTCAGATATCTCAATATCTTGACGTGACGGGTCGATTCTAAGATTCTCGGATTCAGATTCTACCATGAATTATTTCCGAAATGGCTTCCAGCATTTTCAAGAACAAAACTATTACACTCTACATGCATTTAAGAATCCGGTAGCTTTTTTTATTACTATTTCAACGTAACATATTCTGACTTAGTCCGTTTTTATTACCTTGGATATAGGTTTTAAGTAGGTTTTAATAACTGACGATATCCACAGCATCTATTAGTCTTTGGGACTGTTTGAGACTACCTATGCTAGCATAGTTATGCTAACATTGCTTGTTCTACTATAATTTTAAAATCCCATTAAATTTTCTTAAATGAGTCATTGTCAACTTTACGATATACCGCAATTCTATTCATCGGTATGCATCCAACGTAAAGTACCTCGCCAGTAATTGGCGCGTTGCCACATCGTGCGGTTCCTACGCTCGTCTTATGTTAATCGCATCCAGAAATAACCACAAAAGGAACTCGATTATTGATTAATGCATCAGTTAATCGATATAAAATCGTATCGCAAATGGCGACGTATTCCATTCTTAATACCTAGAATAAGACGTTCCGCGAAAATTTACGGGACTCTACTTCATTTTGTTGTTAAGCTACAAAATCTGAAAAATTTTATTATATTATAAGAGCAAATTAATTGCACGATTACGCATTTGTGTAAGTAGCACCTAATATATCATAATATGCAACGGTACCATAAACACTAGGATAGCGCTCACTTTGTCTTAAAAAAAAGTTACAGTCTTTTTATATATATTTTCCCGTAAAATTACTGGGAAACTATTGCGTTTTCGTCTTCAGGGATTGCAGGATCTCGCTTTGATTAGCTTCGCCTGGCTGATTATGGAAGTTCTGCAAATATGTTAATTAAAGTTGTCCACTCAAAATCAGACAAAAGCGGAATAATAACCTAAAAATCTAATTTCCAAAATTCTTATCTTTCATATTTAACGATATCACAATAGTTTGAAATTTAAACCATATTTTTTTTTAAACTCAAACCTTATAGTTCTATATAAAGTGTAAGGCTGTAATAATTATTGTATTGAAGCGATTTAATATTTTTTTAATATCCTTGTGTATATCCTGACTATCTCTTAACATTAAATTGAATACTTTTTAAATTAGATTAATTTAGCCTAGAGAAGGTCGACATAAACTCCTATTAACCCACCAGGGTATATGGATAGAGATAGATAGAGACGTGTGGAAAGCATTGGAGGAAACAGCACTATACAATTTTAACCTTTACAGTATATAGTTTTAAAGTACTAGCAGGTAAAGTATTAACAGATAAAAAAATCGTTTTTTGTTTGTTTGTTTATAATTGTATTAAATTCTCGGATCATCATCCCTAGTCGATATTCGTCCCCACTACAGAGGCACCAACCTCTCCTGATCATGAGGAGAATATGTAATTTAAATCAAATGTGTGATACATAATTTTAATTGCGGAAAAAGTGAGGACAAATGAGATTGCCGATATTAATAAAATCTATTTTAAAATTACATATAGTATATACATACAGCATACAGTTCAACAATACAAGGACATTAAAAAAAATATATGTAACATAATATTATATAAACTTCATAACGATTGTATCATATACGGGTTTCAGTGACGTTTGGAATACGAGATACCTGTGTAATGAAAACATTACAACAAATAAAAAAAAACAATTATAGACTAAGACCTTAGTTCCCAAAGTGGCCCAGGTGGACCCTCAGAGGTCCACGGGAGACACGACGGGGGTCTACGTTGGCGTACCCAAATGTCCATAGTTAGATCTAATCTTCACATTTTTTGTCGAGTTTTGGGAATATGGTAGAAATGTAGCTG
>WUAW01000571.1:2976-14149 GCA_017165845.1 Thaumetopoea pityocampa | reverse complement strand
AGAGATTAAATTATAGTAAAGTTCTGTAACAACAGAATTAGCACCATTATGTTACGAGAACCAAAGTAAAAACGGTTGTTGATATTCAGTCTGAAAAGCGACATTAACGCGGAAGAAGCCGTGAGTGAAACTTAATAAGAGTCTTGTAGTAACTCCATAATCACATTCCTTGACGCATTGATTTAAATTGACTCCGGCCTCCAATAACTCTGAACTTGATTCCCAAAGTGGTCTATATCGGCCCCCAGGGATCGACGATGACCTGCAAGGGGTCCACGCCAACTGTCAAAAACAAATTTGAAGTTAATAAATTTACAAAAATGTTATATTAACTACGCTTTGGGGGTCTATCCAAAAGTGAAAAACATTACAAGTGGTCTACAAGACAAAACAGTTTGAGGACCTCTGACCTGGAGCATTCCTTTTCTCTTGTGGCTGACTGACTCACATATGAAGAAAATGTATTCGCCCAAATTTATGAATAATTACTTTAAAATCCAATTATTGGACTTGGATAAAATTAAAATGAGCACAATATTCATTATTAAATTGTGTATCAGGGAGTGTTGATACCGAGAGGTGAGACATGCAATTATTTCTTTTTTCTCATTTCTGTAGGATATTCATAACGAAATTTTATGAAACATTCACTCCGAATCTGAGTTTCGATACCTTATGGTTTGAAAGCCATAATCATTATGAGACAAATTTTATTGTAGCCATCGATTAATCATCATTATCCCCAGTCCATATTTGTCCCCACTACGGGGGCACTGACCTCCCCTGCTCAGCAGGAGGATTAGGCCGTAGTCTAGACACTAGCCTAGTGTGTGTTGGTAAACTTTTCATACACATGCCAGCATGCAGGTTTCCTCGCGAAGTTTTCCTTCTCCGTTAAGTACATTGGTGTCTAAAATGTAGATCGTACATGAATTACAAATAGTAACTCAGTGGTACGGGACCGGGATCAAACCCACTACCCTTCGATCGTAAGCCGTGTCTTACACCACTACACTACCAATGTACTAGCCATCGAGTGCACGCAAAATGCGACCTTATAGCGACTAGGTTTCAATTTTGTTGATAGTAAGTTACCGAGTCACCGCAACAACACCGAGCCAACACAACTTGGGCGATGGTGAGAAAGTAGGCTCCGTGGTGCCTAATTCTTCAGCTTTTTCACTCCAAGCTCTACCATCACTTACTTTCTCTTTTATTTATTAGTGTGGATAAATAATAATTGTACAAATTTAAAATGGAACCCGTTTTAAAATGACAACGGAATAGTATTAATATTGGCTTCTATGCTAAGCCTATTCATCTAGTGGTAAGTTACTAAAACGGTAACCATAAAACCATTGCTGCGACTGTCGTCCTCCAACTACTCGTAGGCTACTCCTAGTTATGTCAATATACATAAATACGTCATACGTCTTTTTCTCTTGATGGTTAAATAGTCAATCTCGTGCTTTCATTCTTGGGGTCGTCACATCATACCCAGCTCGCATCTTTGGATTTTGAAAATCAATGTATTGATAAATTTTTATGATACTCGTAACCATTCGGTTTCGTCGAAGGAAAACAAAATGAGATACGGATGAATCAGTTTGGAGACATTTTTGCCTTTGTAGTAGTGTTTGTACACACAGTGGTTAAAACCGGAATAAACCAGTTTGCGTTAGCTACCACGTGCCTCGCACTCTCGCATCTGTCGCTTATAAGTAGCGTTAGAAGTTATGCATATTAAATTACGTTTAATATGTATAATATTATATAGATATAATATTATAATATTATTACGTACCAACCTATAAAATTAAAAAATAACATAAAAAGTATTTGTTTATTTATTATATTTATCTGCTGATCGTACAGTACTACAAACTCAAAAATATCTGTGAGCTGATTTGACTGTAATCAAATTTTTTTTTATTAGTTTACTAACTTTTATCTGCGACTTTGCTCGCGTTCATGTCCTCATATAGGTACATGTCAGAGACCATTGAAAATACAATTATTTGATAACTTTGTTAACTATTTTTTCCATCCCGCAGGAACAGTTTTTTTTTATATAATATAATAATTTAAGAGTATAATAAATACTGTGTGTCAGGTCAGGGAGTACTTAGTTTTTTGGCCTGTCCGGCAAANATTGAAAATACAATTATTTAATAACTTTGTTAACTATTTTTTCCATCCCGCAGGAACAGTTTTTTTTTATATAATATAATAATTTAAGAGTATAATTTAAGAGTATAATAAATACTGTGTGTCAGGTCAGGGAGTACTTAGTTTTTTGGCCTGTCCGGCAAATAGACTTAAGTATACGGGTAAGCGACCCCGGCCCCCCAAGCTACTACTGTCTCTTCTTAGTCCTTCCGAGATAGTAGTATCCTATATCCTATAATCCTTTTCCTAAATTCCAAACTCCTTGCTCAATACACCTTTCCTACCTCAACCTCTTTCCTTTCCTTCCTTTTCATGGGAACGCAATGAGGATTTTTAATGCTTTTGAACCTTAAAATGGCGGCGTCGTGGTTCGCCATCCGACAGGTCTCGTTTCCCGCGGGGACGAAAAGTGGGCTACGGCTATCCACCTTGCTCGTAGCAAGTGGAAAGAAGTGGTCTCTGCCTACCCCAATTCTTCGGTAGTATAGTGGTCAGTATACCCGCCTGTAACGCGGTAGACCGGGGTTCGATTCCCCGCCGGAGAGCTAGGGAAAAGGGCGTGAGTGTATGTATGTATGTACTGTGTGTCCTTCTCTGTATCCCTGATAAATTGTGTACAAAATTTCATGATGATCAGATGAGTAGTTAAGGCGTGAAAGCGTAACAAATAAACGAACAAACAACATTCGCATTTATAATATTAAAGTTAGGTTACCCGTGTGGCGACCATAAACACCTCGTCGAAACGTCACCCACATTTCGACGAGGTGTTATGTTCACATTGTGATGATATTATTTATGTACTGGGAGTAAAAATAATTTTTTTTTGTACTCAGCTGATTACTGGTCCATACCTCTGTACCTTGTTGGAAAGTGGAGCGTCACCCTCGCCTACAGCTCGGTGTACATCTACGTGTCCGAGGTGTTCCCCACGAACATGCGTCAAACCCTCATCAGCGTCTGCTCTACGGCTGGAAGGATCGGCTCCCTGGCCGCACCCATGACGCCATTACTGGTAAGATTATGAAACCGTACAACTATAACAGGGTGATAACCAACGATAATATCGATTAAGACTTCATAATATTAGCAGTTATCGGTCTAAATGCGACAGGGTTATATGTCATAAATAAATACAACAGGAGTAGCAGTATCGGAAAAGGGAAGGTATTTTGCCCAGACGGGTGTTATATCTAGAGGGGCATACCACTGCCTCATCGGTCATGTGTCACGAAGTTGCTAAATGCTATGTATAGCATTCGCACCAAGCCGAAATAGCTGGTGGCTTATGCTCATTGTGATAAAACCTTTACAAAAAAAAAACGATGTTTACACTCGCACGGTACCGAAGCAGATATAATGCTGCGAGCATTGGTCTGATCCAGACCCCGTTGAGCTTCCTTCCACATTCCGTTATTTATCCACCAGCCTCCCTAGCCAAGTTGACATTCTGCAGTCGTTAACGCTAATAGAAACGAAAAAAATTATTTGAATGACATTTCGCCTAATCGCCACGTCACCCGTGATTTATCATTGTAGAAAGTCAACTCAAGGGGGCAGATACTTGTGCGATCGATGCGCGTGCGACGCGCAGGCTTCCACATACGCAATTGCTCACTCCAATATTTTGAAGGGAGCGTGCGCCATGACAGTTTTTAGACTGCATACTGCCCCTGCGCGTGCGATATAGAACATCGAGATCGAAACACTGTGTTACTATTTCCTTCACAGCGATTCAACTTTCTATGATAATGTTGACATATAAGATTACTCTTATACTCTTAAATTAATAAACTATACAATGCGATATCTAAAGTCAAGTATCTAAAATCTGATTTCAGTCACAGACCATTTCATAACGATAATCCAAATCAGAAAAAAAAAACGATTTCACAAAACACTAAAATCGATCGCAAAATTGGGAAAACCTACCTCGTCTCTGTCTAAATAAAGCAGTTAATAGAGTGAAAAAATACACAGGATCCTATTCTCCTTCTAGTCTCAAATACTTTTNTCGATTTCACAAAACACTAAAATCGATCGCAAAATTGGGAAAACCTACCTCGTCTCTTTCTAAATAAAGCAGTTAATAGAGTGAAAAAATACACAGGATCCTATTCTCCTTCTAGTCTCAAATACTTTTGTACTATAAGGTTTGCTGGAAGAAAACTCAATTTTTGAGTTAAACTTGCCTTTGTACATTTTTTTCTCTATG
Organism: Thaumetopoea pityocampa; assembly: GCA_017165845.1. Lineage (NCBI taxonomy): Eukaryota > Metazoa > Arthropoda > Insecta > Lepidoptera > Notodontidae > Thaumetopoea > Thaumetopoea pityocampa. The sequence continues at coordinate 9,765 of WUAW01000571.1, read as the reverse complement.
TACAAATGTATTTACCTTTTTGTGTACAATAAGAATAAATAAATAAATTAATTAAAAAAAATAGGTGGTTTTCCTATAGATTTGATCATAAAACTTTATATTGTAATAAGATATATGTAATTTATATTAAAGATATAATATAGATTAATTAAAATATAATTTAGANCACTATAAGGTTTGCTGGAAGAAAACTCAATTTTTGAGTTAAACTCGCCTTTGTACATTTTTTTCTCTATGTACAAATGTGTTTACCTTTTTGTGTACAATAAGAATAAATAAATAAATTAATTAAAAAAAATAGGTGGTTTTCCTATAGATTTGATCATAAAATTTTATATTGTAATAAGATATATGTAATTTATATTAAAGATATAATATAGATTAATTAAAATATAATTTAGATTGTAAGAATTAAACTCGTATCTTCGTTTAGCGGGTGACCATCTATCGAAACTTATAGCAATCGCCGCTATTGAAATCGATTGCTAATTTCGGATTTAGAAATCGTTTTCAAAATCTGATTTTCGATATATATCCGTTTGCAGAAAAATATGAAAACGCCCATGTCTATAGATCTATATGTCTATTAGGTAAACAGCTGGTTAAGTCTTCGTAATTTGTACTAATTATACGTATCTTTCTCTTGCAGTCACAGTACCATAAATCTATGCCAACGGTCATTTTTGCGGTCATGTGTGTCATATCAAGCACCCTTGTGATAATGCTCCCGGAAACCAGGAACATGAGGCTACCGGACACCATTGAAGAGGCAGAACATCTATCCAGAATGAGAACCAAGAATTGAGGTTGTAAAAGTCGTTTTAAGTTAATCATCGTTAATTATTACTTTAATATTTGAAAATTAAATACATCCAGGTTGAGTATTTGAATGTTTTTTTTTTAGAAAATCATCTCAAATAAACAATAATATTATATTATAAGAATCTTTTTTATATATTTTTCCNCTCCAGAATGAGAACCAAGAATTGAGGTTGTAAAAGTCGTTTTAAGTTAATCATCATTAATTATTACTTTAATATTTGAAAATTAAATACATCCAGGTTGAGTATTTGAATGTTTTTTTTTAGAAAATCATCTCAAATAAACAATAATATTATATTATAAGAATCTTTTTTATATATTTTTCCATATTTTTACTAATAATTAACAAGTTTTGGCGGCAACCTGAGTGAAGCATCATTTGATGTTTTATTATAACGTTTTATATTCGTTTACTGTGATGTTTAATCTATAAATTAGGTTTTTGTTTATGTTTATGAATCATCAATAATCGTGAAGAAAATTGAATCATTGGAATAAAACTGTAACTAACGTAACAGTGACCCTATTTTTTCAAGGGAAAAGACCTGCGGATACTTTTGCCCAAGATATGTGTTAATATAGTAACGTCAAAACTCCCAAGAAGTAATAAAATGTTATACATCAGCATTTTATTCTTAAAATTGACGAAAATATGTATTAAAATGATAGCTTAAAGGTCTCAGATACCAGGCCATAAAATACATTGGAAAACTAATAATTGGCAAAGATTTAAAAAATATATAATTACCGCCAAAACGCTGTTCCATTATTAAAATATGTTCACGTGACGTTAAATGTCAATACAAATGTCGTATATCGCTGGCTACAACAGTCGCGATGACTATATACCTACTAACATGTGAAGGTTCAGTAAACGTTTTATTTTTTTCATAATTATTGCATTTTTGCATAATACGCGACGGCATTTTGAAGCCATAAAAAGGAAATCTAAACACAATTAGCGGAAACTGGAAAGTATGTACTGCGTATTGTCTATTTATTCAATGGCGACCCAGTTAGAGGCCACATACGTAGCCTACAATTGTATTCTTTTGTAGGCTTTATTTCCAAGGCATTAGTAACCAACCTTATATAAAATCATTGATCACTTTAGTTTTATTTCTCACGATGTAATGTATCTTTTAAAATACTACTATTTTGGTATTATTTTATTATTTAATCAGATTTTTATTATAGTCAAAAAAGTCAAATATCCAATTAGCATCGATTGCCGTAAATTTATGAGTTACAATTCGACCCGGTGCGCCTCTACTCGACGTAGTTTAAAAAATAAATTAACCATAGCTTCGGCTCTGTGCGGCGTAGTCACTAATATTCACAAAATATAGCTGATACTCATAGAGTCTGACGCACGAATCATGATCCTGAAAAATAGCGGCAAATTCAAAAATCCAACTCTGGTATTACTGAATATATAATAGTAAGAAAAATACATATTAATACTTGAAATTATATCATGAATTAATGGACAATTATTAATATTGTTTTATAATATAAAAAATTTAATTATATTATGAAAAAGTATTAATTTGCCCATTTTCTTGAATTTTCCACTATTTTTCAGATTCATGTGTCAGACTCTACCACGCATATGTGTAATTTTTAAATTCAAATGTTTTTAATTTTTTTTTTATTTTGAGTTGTACCACGTTTTTATTGTACATCATCATTCTGGTACTGGTGATTATGCATGACGATGATCAGTCACACGTAACGGTCAGTATCATATGAGTAGCGATCAACGCTTAAAACATTCACAGCCGGCCACATGAGAATATGTTGATAATTATTTAAGGCAATTTACTTATTATAAAATAAGTTCACGCGCAAGCGCGTGACTGGCTACTTTGACAATTATTCACACAAAATACAGACGCGTGACTGGCTTCTTAACGTTAGCACCACATCATAATCGTGATCGGCAGCGAAAATGTCGGCTGCGACAACGTTGAACAAAGTCAAATCTAGCCATCATTACATATTATTATCGCCCATATTACTCTACGGAGACCATTAAAAATTGTTACTTTTGTATATAAAAAAACCTAATCAGCGCAATAAAATTTTTATTAAGTTTTGTAAAGGAGTATTGGCGCCAACCCGAATGAAGCATCACTTGAAGTTTTATTTTAATGTTTTATATTAGTTTATTGTGATGTTTAATATATAAACTAACATAGCAAAGTGACGATATTTTTTCAAGGCAATAGACCTGCGAAATTTGTTCGGTCAAAGTATACGTCGGGTTGACTTCAAAACTCTCAGAAGCAATATAAACGTGACACACTGATATTTTATTGTATAACTGACGAAAGTGTATATTAAGGTCCCAGATACTAGGCCATAAAATATAATAAAAAAAAAACATAAAAACACAATTACATATACAATTATATAAAACTAACTACTACATAAGTAAAGTATTATACTATATATGTAGTAGTTATAATTATAGAACATTGGTTAAACACATGTTATGGCTTATGTAGTGCAAATGGGATACGCTTTATATGTAGTAGTTAGTTTTATAGTAAATATATATGTAATATCTATATAATAAGAATTAGTTGAATACTGTAATTATGTCACTAACAATCTCTGCAAATTTGATAACATAAATATGAAAATAGTTATTTATTTTACATAAACCGAAAGCAATGGCGAAATTTGCACAATACTTATGCGTTTATCGCTAATTCGCATTATTACCAACGATAGCACCAACAATATTAAACAGTCAATTAAACTTATTTACAATGCATTTTTTGTTGGAGGTTGGTTTTAAATTGGTTTTAAACGTATTGGTAAACTAAACCTATTAGTTTTAAACGTTTATATTATTCAAAACGATAGCACCAACACTATTAAACAATCAATAAAACTTATTTACAATGCATTTTTTGTTGAAAATTGGTTTTAAATTGGTTTTAAACGTATTGGTAAACTAAACCTACTAGTTTTAAACATTTATATTATTCAAAAATTGAGTTTTGTAATACATAATAATAATCTATTTTACGAAGTCCGTTTAATTTAATCTCAGTTTTTTTATATGCTGATGGTAGTCGAAGTAAACATTTATATACATGATCGCAGTAGATGTACCAGACACCCGGAATTCGTTGCAGCCGGGCACTAGAGATGGCCCGAGTTTTACGTAATTATTATTAGTTTTTCGGCATGTTTGGTATACTAAAAATTAATTTTTATTTAGTATACCAAAAAGAGTTGTCGACCGAATATTCGTTTCTGTTGCCATATTAATATCGAATATAATATTCGCTAGTCGAAAGGAGATCGAGCAAAGCGTGGTACATTAAAGANGATATGCTGATGGTAGTCGAAGTAAACATTTATATACATGATCGCAGTAGATGTACCAGACACCCGGAATTCGTTGCAACCGGGCATTAGAGATGGCCCGAGTTTTACGTAATTATTATTAGTTTTTCGGCATGTTTGGTATACTAAAAATTAATTTTTATTTAGTATACCAAAAAGAGTTGTCGACCGAATATTCGTTTCTATTGCCATATTAATATCGAATATAATATTCGCTAGTCGAAAGGAGATCGAGCAAAGCGTGGTACATTAAAGAGAAGGCAGGCAGATCTTGTCAAAAAAGACAAAATTCAAAAACCAAGTTGTCTCTTTTCGTGCAAGAAATACCTATCGCATACCACTGTGCTGAGAGCATGGCACTACTGTTGTGTGGTTTTCGCCCACTAGAACCTGCACGCGTCTTTCTATAGCCCGTACGCCCCGCCGCGGGGTTTACTCACGTATTAATCCGCGATAAGACCAGGTTGTGCTGGTAATAAAATAGAAGATAAAAAGAGGTTTAAGGGGATCGTAGCCTATTTAAGGATCGGAATTGTTTAGGGTTTCGAGGTGGTTTAAATTGGGTTACCCATTCTAACATCTACTTTCTACGTTGGCTACAACTTGATTTGATTAGTACCTAGCATAGGTTTCTGTATGACATTAATTGCATAGATTTTTTGCATAATGAATATACACATAACGGGATAATCGCTGATCTCTTGTTTTAATTAAATCAAAGGTAAGAACCTTTAACTTCGGCCCAAATGGCAGCGCTTGTACATAAGTTATTCTACATGGGAATCGGAACATACCGAACGATGTATGCCCACAGAGTTGACAGCAAACTCGTTTACTACATGTGAACTAAAGAGTCGTGTGTTTAATAAACAGAATTAGTGTTTAACTGGTTTGGTACATCTTGTACAGTACATTCGGTAAAATATTCGTATTTGATATAAATTACATTTGGCACATCACTAATTTATAACAATTACACCGAAATGAACTTCGTAAGATGGACGGTCTAAAACAATCATATAATAAACAAAAACTAAGTAATATTTCGATTAAAACTTAGTACATAAATATAAAACATGTCGTATGTTAAATATTACTGTTTGATATACATACTATTAAACTCAAAGTTCTTGAGGAAATAAACATATTTGCAGAAATTACTTAACGTACTAGTAAATATGTGTAAATTAATAAATAATAGATGCATGAGTAACTGTAATAGTTTACTTTCAAATTGGTACTTCAAACTAAACCTATTTAAGTTATAGAAAGTCTTTATAGCGACTTGAAGCACCCGTCTGCCAAGTTTTATATCAGTTACTTCATAAAACAAAAGTAATTAAGTAATAATAATTAAAAAAGTTAACGTAGGTACCTATTGTACGAGAACGCTTAAGAAAAATCTAGAAATTTCATTAAAGTACATGACAGTATAGTTGTGTGACGCCGACATGATTAAAAGCGTCACATCATTTCTTCATCGTGGATTCTGTGAAAGCCAGCTGAGAGACGTACCGCGATAATGGGCAGCAGCGTCATCCTGTTATTCAATCAATATCTACTGCGACCTCCAAAACACCTGCCAAGCGTGGAGATTGTGGCAAATCCATCTTTTTAAGAAGAAGGCCCTTGTTCAGCAGTGGACTTCCACGGCTGATGATGACGATCATAATAGCTTATTCATTACTTTGACCGATGACCTAATGAAGGTCGCGTGCATAGCATCTCATAGCAGCTCAGTATGGTGATCTTTAGAGGAAGCCTATGTATAGCAGTGGACGTCTGTGGGCTGATATGATGAATGATATGAGGATCCATTACTTTGGATTTTATGAATATTTTTAAGACTACACAAAATGTAAATATATAGACCTAAGTATACTTTTAATATGGCCTAAAATAATTACATAAATAATTTTGATGTTTATCTTAAAAGCAAAGTTTGCAAAAAATTATCAGTTTTACTTTTCTTTATTGGATCTCAAACAAAAGACATACATCACATTAAAAACAAATAGGTACGGCCTTTTTTAATGGTAAATTACTGTACAGGCTTGCAATAAAGCAATTAACAGTAATTATTACTGTCAATTGCCTAAACTTTGTTCTTTTTAATTTGGAAATGCTCAGTTTCACCTCAACCTTCAAATATTACTGAGTAATATTTGAAGGTTGAAATGAAATTGAGCATTTCCAAATTAAAAAGAACAAAGTTTAGGCAAAGTACTCTTACTAAACGATGCCATTAATCACTATTTCTGTAATTAGCGAGGAAACAATAATTAATTCAAGAAACATAAAAGTTTTAATCATATTAAAACATTGTAACTATTGTTTGTTGTGACTTCACATTGCAATTTTGTACAGTTAGATAGCGATAATTGAACACTTAATTATATTATTATTTTTGAAATTAAAAAAAAAATTATACGAAACATTAAAATTATTATAAAGTCAGCAAAACATCTACAATATGCCTAGAGCATCTAATTTTTCCCGCCATTTGATGGCGCGCGGTCTTTGATTTTTTTTTTGATACTTGAAAAGAAATGCACGTTATTGCACATTCAGTCTCGGCACCAACCGGCATGGAGTATAACGAAA
>WUAW01000568.1:39165-53024 GCA_017165845.1 Thaumetopoea pityocampa | reverse complement strand
AGCCGGCCAATAAAGGCAAGCTAGAGGTGGGGAATCTGTTCCTCTTCAGTTTTCGCTCTAGCCGGCCGGTTAAGGCAAGCCGGAGATGAAGAACAGGACCTTCCCTCGGGATTCGGGTCCGTGGGTTCGCTACACCCAACAGCTCGCCACAAGCTGCCCTGCATTATTATTATTATTAGGTCAGTAAATGTCGAGTTCTATCTGAGATTGTATGAATAAATCAGAGAGCCATAAAAATAAAATTATTTAATGTTCTTGAAATAACATTATAAAATAAATGTAATAAATATAATTTATAAATATAATACTAGGATATACTAATATAGCACTAGAACTATCCGGGTAAAAGCGATTTCTTGAAACAAGACATTATTTTGTATGAAAGTATATTGTTGAGCCAAAAATATGAGCTCTCATTTATATTGAAAAAAATATTTTCTAGGTAACAGAAAAAATATTTTTGTAGTTAAGGTGGTTTTTGTTTTGGGTGTAATCAAATGAACTTGATCATACAAAATTTATGTTCTACCAAGAACGGTTACTATGGGTGACAGAAGAAGCCACGCAGAACCCCGCTCGGCGGAGATACGTCGGGGGCGGAGGCGTAAGGCCTACACGGATCCACTCCCGCCCTAAGAAGTAGCCTGCGAGCGGCGAATCCCGGCGCTCGAACAGAAGCAGGCTCGTAGTGAGGGCGCATGCATGCCATGCTCCCATGGAGAAGGAGTCGAGGAGCCAGGTTCCTTGCATAAGACGAGGCTTGTGCGAACAGACAAACCCGCCCGCATCGCGGATGATTACTAACGTGCCTCCGCGGTCGGGCTACAAGGTTATAGATGGACACCGAGTAGTTTTAGCGGGTGCAAACCACACATAACCGTTGTACCGCGCCCGCAGCACAGCGGTATGCGTGGGGCATTTCTGCACGGAGAAAAAACTGTTAATATTCTAGTTCCAAAATATAATTAGCGGTTTTTAAATTAAGATATTTTTATTTTATTTCAAAGTGGTTTTCTTTGATTATAACAAAATATTCAAGTAAATTTTGATATTGCTCCATCATACACTTTAAATAAATAGATATTGCTTGAGTACACACATATTCATTCTCTTAAACTTACTAAATATTACAAGAAATCTTGCTTTTTTGGTTAGAGTTTTTTTAGTTAGCTTTCATGTATTAGCTACATATACTTAGTTCAATATTAAATATTAGAATATTTGAAATGGATCTATTTGTGTACAGCCAGTAGGTTCATCTCTGTATTTGTAACTTATATGTCAGAAAGAGGAATTGTTTATGTGTGGAAAATGGAATGCACACCGCTGTGCTGAGAGCACGAGACAGTATTTATGTGGGGCTTGCTGCTACTAAAACCCACAAAACTTCCGTCTCCGGCACGTGTGCGCAGCCGCGGCGGTTGTGCGAACATGCTTCCTTAATTTATACAGCTACACACACATCGCAAAATTTACAAAGAAATTGTTTCATTCGGTGATTTCCGTCTCTGATGTCTGTGTGTATGTGTGTGCGTGTGTGTGTATGTGTGTGCGTGCGTGCGTGAGTGCGTGAGTGCGTGCGTGCGTGCGTGCGTGCGTGTGTGCGTGCGTGTGTGTGTGTGATGTGTCTGTGAAAATGATCGATGCACTATGCTCATCTGTGTACTCCTGTGCTCGGCGGTCTATCGTCACTATGTACATCTTGTTACTAGGTAAATCATTACCAACGGGTGGACGAGCAATCTCGTGGTATTTTTCCGTCGACCTGACGCACTACCAATGTTTGTAAACAAAAATATGACAGCTATTTGATCATACCCACAGCATTTCTTCTTTCTGATTCTCCAAATATATTTTATTAATATTATAAGGATTTAAAAGATACACGTAACTAAATTTGTTAAAACGTTTTTTATAACACATACACACACATACACACACACACACACACACACACACACACGCGCGCAATGCACTCAATGCAGAGCACGAATCCCCTCTCAAAATGAGTGGGGTTGCCCACCATGCTGACGTAATGCTGGTTGGCAGACTTCATAAGCCGTGGATAAAACCTTTCAAGCATACAGGTTTACTCAGAATGTTTTCATTTACCATTTAGTGTTAATTATGAATAATTAATAACAATATCTTTAGAAAAACATGATATGAAGATTTAAAAATCCACTACAAAAAGAGATGGAATTATGGTAAAATTTAAATATAAACTTTTGTCGACCTACAGGCGAAATTTTCAATAAAAAAAAATCTCTTAGTATAATTTAATAATTACAAAAAAAAACATTTTAGATGTGGAAGTTAACAATTTAGTTTAAAATACTGGCCAAATTAAACCCCCCCCCCATTATAAAATAAAATGGTGTGTGATAGATATTTAAGTCAATTCAGTAAAATAACGAACAACAATTTAAAACACGGATCACGAAATTTCAATCACAATTCAAATTCTAGCACGTTATTCAAATTGGTTGGTACTCACCAGACACCGAGTCCTTTCAATTAGAGTTTCAAATCTCGGCTGATTAAGCCCGGAGCTTTTATCTGCCGACCTAAATTATTGTACCGAACGGGAAGGCCGTTAAAAATGATTCAAGTTATAAATGTGAAAGCCTTTTGAATTGTGTTATTCGCGGTTTCATCATCACCATTTCAGCCCGTAACTGTCCACTGCTGAAATAGGTCTCTCCAATCGAATTCCAGCGCGACCGGTCCATAGCCACCTGCATCCAGCGAGACCCAGCGATCCGCACCAGATCGTCGGTCCATCTCGTAGGTGGCCGTTCCACACAGAGCTTGCTAGTATTCACTGTTTATATGATTGTAAAATGAAAATTCTTAAATAGTTAAAATTTATATTAACATTCTTAAATATAAATTGACAAATTAAAGATAGTATAATATTTTAACGACAGCTTTTAGTAATAATTAAAATAGTAAAGAAGCATAAGTAGACAGACATGATGGTACTAGACAAATAAGGACCACAAAAACTCTCATATAACTCTTCGCATCGGTAGAACTACAATTTCAACTATTATAACACGTTCTGTAGTGTTTTTTAAAGCGCATATCTATCTATCCATACTATTGTAAAATTGTTAAATGTCAAATTTTCAAAAATCAAAAATATTTAAAAACAAACTATGCATATCGACTAATTAAGGACTTCTGAAACCAAATCCGTCGATATTTATTTGTTTGTTTGTTTGTTTGTTCGGGTTTCACGCAAAAACCAGCCGGTAGATTTTGGCTAAGCTGTTGCAGTCTTAAAGGTACTATTAGTTGCATAGTACTATTATTAGTTGCAGTCTTAAAGGTATTATTAAAGGTATTCCGACTTAAATAATAGAGCATGTTTCATCAAAATCGTCCAGTAGAATTACAGCTTGATCCCTGTTTTAGTAGCCGCCGCCAAGGTACGAGAGGTCAAGTAAAAGTGGTTCTAAGGTTTTTTATATAAATCTATGTTTATTTTAGGATCTCTCATGTACCATTAGACCAACATTCACGCGGGCAGAGCCGCGGGCAAAAGCTAGTACTATATAATGACGTTGTACGTTTCTATGTTCGTTTGAGGAAACCTATTTGACTCTAGTCAGCGCTAAACGGAACGTTTTTGATTTAATTTCCAAAACAGCTGAACATGTTTGAACGAAATTTGGTACGCAATTATCATAGAATTATACTTAAATGATTTAAAATTCGATATAGGATACTTTTTATTAATATTACATGCCAGCAAAGTTGCAGGCAAATACACATTATTATTTAAACGCAAGAGACAAAATATCACATTTGAAGACAGCATAAAATAAGAGTAGTTAATCTTTAATCGAATGTCCATATCTGAAAAGCGGCGGCGTTATCAAAAGGCGATTGAGAGGGGTCGGTTTTTACCTGCCACTGCCCGTTTTCATGTCGAGAAATCCTTTCGATGCCCCTAGTTTATTCTGAAATGAAATTCCTTATCGTTCGGTCACATTTTAAGACATAAAGTCTGATTTTTCTCCTTGAAAGAAGGTAAAGTAATCGCATATACTTATTCAAAGTTAGGCAACTTCATATGAATTTATTTTTATTCGTTATATGTAACATATAAAAGTAAATACGTTTGGTATCAATTAGAGGAGATGAAGTTTATTAAAGGGAATGTTAATATTATTATATCTTATTAAAAATTATAATGTGAAGTTTAATTTAAAAATATTATTATGTATGTGTCTATGTGTGTGCGTGTGCGTGTGCGAGTGCGTGCGCGCGCTTGTGTGTGTGTATGTGTGTGTGCACGTGTGTGCGTGGGTGTGTGTGTGCGTGTGTGTGCGTGGGTGTGTGTATGTGTGTGTGCGCGTGTGTGCGTGTGTGTATACGCGCGTGTGCGCGCGTGGGTGTGTGTATGTGTGTGTGTGTGTGTGTGTGTGTGTGTGTGTGTGTGTGTGTGTGTGTGCGCGCGTGTGCGTGTGTGTATACGCGCGTGTGTGTGCGCGTGTGTATGGGTATGCGTGAGTGCGAGTATGGGCGTGCGTGTGTGTGTGTGTGTGTACGTATATGCGTGCGTGTGTGTGTGTGTGTGTCTGTGTGTGCGTATATGCGTGCGTGTGTGTGTGTGTGTGTGTGTGTGCCGCCGTATATTAAAACCGGATCACGGCAGTACGGTGACAATAAGAGTAATACAAACCCTTCGAACTTTGTTTAAATTTTCACTATAATAAAAAAATACTTTTTATACGAATCAACTTTTTTTTGTTAAAAGCAGAGTTCATAAACATAACTGAAATCCAATCACGTCTATCTGCAACATAAAATTAAGTAGAAAAAATTGCTTACATAGGAAAATCTGACGAATCGTGAAATACTCGTATATCAGAGGGACATCTGCACTTTTTCATCCAATCCGTAATAAAAGTGGATAGGAGTCATAAATTTTGAGACGAGACGTCCCAATACCGCAAGGGCCAACGGACACCGATCCTCTGCAGCAATCAAATTGTGATCAGGACTCCGTGAGAAGAATTTTTATGTGCACCCTCCAAAGCCTAAGATAAATCGAATGAGGAATACGAGCGCACCGATGTAGAAACTTATTAGTTTTGATTGAATAAGTGATAACGACTTTATTTTTTGTGCGTACCAGAGGGTTAGAAAACAGAACTTTCTGCGTGGCGTTGGTTTGAGAGTCCTTGTCAGTTCCGTTGCCGTTATATTTAGGTAATCAGTATACGTGTGAGCGTTCCAAACATTACTGACAACCGTAGTGTGCGTTCTTATACCGTATAGTGGGAACAAACAATCTTGGTTCGCAACCGCTAAAATCAGCTCTCTGTACTAGGTACAGCCAAATAAGCTTGGAGACGTTTTTGCCTTTGTAAAAGTATACGGTGAGCAGATAAATAAATAAATAAGTACTATATACATACATATATTCACGCCGATATCCTATAAGGGTAGACACCATAGTACATTATACATATATACAGTCACGCCTCTTTCCCATTGGGGTAGGCAAAGACCACTTCCTTCCACTTTCGTGTAATGTACTACGATCGTGTAATGTAGCAAAATGGCTATCCGTACCTCACATTTCGCGTCCGCGGGCAATGAGATGTGTCAGGTGACGAACCACGACGTCGCCATTTTATAAGGTTCAAAAGTATTAAAGTTCCTCATTGGATTCCCACGGTTTAATGGAGAGTAAAGGAAAGAGGATGAGGTGGGAAAATGTAATGAGCAAGGAATATGGAATTTTGGTGAAGGTCTATAGGATATAGAATACTACTATCTCTGAAGGAGAAGTACAATTTACATTTTTTTTATTTTATATAGGTACGTACTTAATATTATATAAATTAAACGTAATTTAATATGTATAACTAACTTCTAAGGCTTTTACTTATAAGCGACTGATGCGAGAGCGCGAGCCACGTGGTAGCTAGTGCAAACTGGTTTAATCCGGTTATAGTTACTGTGTGTACAAACACTACTACAAACTAAAAACGTACTCCAATCTATGCTGCCCCCCTAGCCAAGTTGACATTCGACAATCGTTATCGCTAATAGAAAGGAAACAATGTATTGGAATGACACTTCTATTCGATAAGTCACGTGTGACTTGGCGGTTAGAAGTGTCATTCCAATACATTTTTTTCCTTTCTATTAGCGATAACGATTGTCGAATGTCAACTTGGCTAGGGGGCTGATCTATCAGTAAAACTGTTTTGTAATACGCCCTATTATATAACAATATGTACAAATAATACAACATTATTTATTTAATGTGATTTTCACATCTTATATTTTACCCTACATAATATCATTAATTGTATACATTACTATATTATAAATTATGTATAATACATTAAAATGAGTGGCTTACTGGCAGTGATCCTGCTTTCTGTGCCAAATGGTCCCGAATTCGAATCCCGGTAGGAACAAAGCAAAGTTTGTCAATTTCAGAAATGTGATGAGCACGCATATTTGTGCCCATGAATATCTTATATTTGTATTAGCATTTATCTATATAAGTATATATATAGTTATTTAGTACTCAAGACACAGGGAATCCTAATTGGGGCTAGATCAATATGTGTAAAAATGTGTCCATAATAACTATCTATCTATCTATACTATTATAAAATTGTTAAATGTCAAATTTTAAAAAATAAAAGATATTTAAAAACAAACTACTCAGATCGACTAATTAAGGGCTTCTGAAACCGAATCCATCGATGTTTGTTTGTTTGTTCGGGCTTCACGCAAAAACTAGCGGGTAGATTTTGATTAAACTATTACAGTCTTAAAAGCACTATTTCGACTTAATTAATGCGGCATGTTTCATAAAGATCGGCCTAGTAGAATAGAAGATACAACTTGATCCCTATTTTAGTAGCCGCCGCTTAGATACGAGGGGTCAAGTAAAAGTTGTTTCTTTGACTTTTTATATAAATTTATGATTGTGTCGGGATTTTTCATGTAGCGGAAAACCGACATTCACGCGGGCGGAGCCGCGGGCAAAAGCTAGTTTTATATTATTTTTATTACTGGTCAATTATTAGATCTGGCCTGCATGTATCATATATAGTCTAAAACTAATTACAGATTTTTTTTTGTATTGTTTACCTGATTTAGTTACCGTGGGGACGTCTGTGTAGAAAGAAAGGCTTGTATGGTTCAATATCGGGCTAGTTCGAATAGATTATTGTAGGATTTATCTGATATCTACTGCATCCCTAAGATACCTGTCAAGCGTATTTTATATAGTGCAAGCGAGCAAATTGCAAGCGAGCTTTTTAACAATTTAAATATGTCTAACAATTACATAAACAATTCTTTACACTAATTACAGTAAAAATATATTAAAATATTTGCATGAAGTGCTCGACTATAGTATTTTTTTTTTCTAGTTTATGAGCTTTTCTGTAGATACAGAAAAGCTCATAAACTATATAACTATACTCATAAATGAAGATCTCATTTACGAGAATACAGATGTATTCTCGTAAATGAGATCTTCATTTTATGTATTATACATAGACTAGATTAACATTAGAAGGGTACAAGAAAAGAAGGTGTTCATNTCTAGTTTATGAGCTTTTCTGTAGATACAGAAAAGCTCATAAACTATATAACTATACTCATAAATGAAGATCTCATTTACGAGAATACAGATGTATTCTCGTAAATAAGATCTTCATTTTATGTATTATACATAGACTAGATTAACATTAGAAGGGTACAAGAAAAGAAGGTGTTCATAATTTTGTTCGTAAAAAGAAGGCGTTCATAATTTTATTCGTAAAATTCTTTTATGCAAATTGAAGCGTATAAAACAGGTTTTATATTATTTGTTTAAAACGGTCTAAAAGTGATTATTACAATGAATATTTCACGGAGACAAAACACGCGAACAAAACCACTTATTAAAGTTACGATTTAGTCATTACTAGCTTTTGCACGCGGCTCCGCCCGCGTGATTGTTGGTTTTCTGCTACATAGGAAATCCCAACACAATCATTAGATTTGTATAAAAAACGATAGAAACACTTTTAGTTGACCTCTCTTACCTTAACGGTGGCTACTAAAACAGGTTTCAAACTGTATCTTCAATTCTACTCGACCGATTTTGATGAAACATACCACACTATTTAAGTCGAAATACTACCTTTAGGACTGTAAGAGTTTGACCAAAATCTACTCGTTGATTTTTGAATCCCGAACAAACAAACTAACATAGACGAATTGGGTTTCAGAATCCTTAATTTGTCGATCTAAGTAGGTAGTTTGTTTTTAAATATCTTTAATTTTTGAAAATTTGACATTTATCAGTTTTATAATAGTAATAGATATAGACCAACCATTATTAACTTCATCATCACATCAACTCACAAGCGTCCCCTGCTGGACATAAGCCTCCTCCGATGACGTCACCCCGAGAGGCTATGAGTCACCTCCATGCGCCAATTACCCGCGACGTTTATCAAGTCTTAGGTATTATTAATAATTTCAATCAGTAAACCTTTTTTCAATGAACTCCTAATTATCACATACCCTTTATATTTCAGAATTTATAGGTAGCTACCGCAAATTAAGATAATTTGCAAATTCATATTTTCGATTAAAATAATGTTATGTTCCTTTTTCTGGAATCCGCAAAACGCCATCTTGAGAATCATTTGTCATGCTGTGTGCAGTCAAGATGATGTCGATCAAACTTGTAAATTTTTATTTCTTTTGAAATGCAATATTATTTAAAATTATATTCAAGATACAAGTTGGTTGAACAATTTCATAGAGATCTTTGCGTGGAATGGGCAAGTTTGAACGAACTCTTCACTCAAAACTCCGAAAGTTTTACTTCCGATACGCCGATGAAACCGCATCAAAGGACTGTATCTGCACAACTAGATCGGATTTCTTTTATGCAGTCTGCTCGTCTTTTGTTTATTTTTTCTTCTTTAAATTAAATATTTTTAAACTTAAGGTATTTTCTTGGTAGACTTTGAGTTAATTCGTAAATTATATGCATAGACGTTTTGCGGTAGTGAAATGTGATGATTATTTCAATACGAGTTTACATCGTCTGACTTATAAACCCTGTTGACGCCAAACGCGCAAAATTTTAAATCGCAATCATCATCAGCTTTTCCCTTCCAAAAGTACCTACCCTCCTAAAAGTACAAGGGTGTGGGAAGGTGAGGGTAATCGCTCAGTCAGTCAGTTGGAAAAAAAAAGTTAACGACCGCCTCGCGCGCACAGAACCGCCACGCTATGAAAAAAACAAGTAAAATGGACGTGCTGTGTTTTTTGAAGGAACTATCTGAAGAGCAAGAGAGCCACGTGAGTACTTATACTTCCTGTAGATTTCCCAGTCTCCTCATCAGGAGGCTGCACCCGCCAGGTTTTCCCGGGTCCATAGTGGTTTTCCCACCTAGGCGGTGCGATGGGTCCTATGGACCCGGGAAGATCAGGCAAGTGCAGCCACCTGATGAGGAGACTGGGAAATGTACAGGAAGTACAAGTACTCACGTGGCTTTCTCGATTTGTAGCTCCTTCGATAACTCGACGCACCACGTCGATTTTTCTTGAGTTTTTTTTATATATCACGAAGCGGTTCAGTGCGCGCACGGCGTTCGTTGATGTTGTCCAACTAATTCTTTTACTACCCTCCCCTTCCCACACACTTGTACTTTTAGGAGGGCAGGTTAGGAACTTTTGGAAAGGAAGGGATGATGAAGATTGCGCGATTTAAAATTTCACGCGTTCGAGTCAACACCGCCCACACCCTAATCATGGTTGTATATAAAAAATAAATCAACTCTTTAATGCATCTATTTATATGTATCTTACTAAATTTACTAAGTGTAGTTAGGGGTAAAGTATCAGCGTAATAGTAGCGTTACTCCACCTCTCCCCCTAAGGGATGCGCCAGAGAAATGAGTAGTAGCATTAATAATCAACAAACACCTACTTCGATCTGCAATACACCTGCCAGGCGTAGAGATTACTGAAAATCACTCCTTTTTCAAGAGGAAGCTTTTTCTTTTTATGATGATGATGTCGGTCAGATATCGTGAACTGTTTTAAACCTTAAAATTCTTCTATACATTGTTTTAATTTATCATGTTATATTTTAATATTTTTTTATTTTACGCCTCTTAATTATCGCAGAAGTAAGCAGAAATAATAACGTAGTTAATTTTGGAATTTAAGCCAATCTCTGGATTAGAAGCGCTTACGGTTCGGTGGAACAAATATACTAACATCTAATTATACCTGATATGTTCTATGCCGACACCTAACATAGACCGATCTAATGAACATAGCGGGCAATCGGTGAATGCAGGTGACTCGTAGCCGGTCGGCACTCCGACGATCACTAATTAGAAAAGACCTATGCCCACGGTATACGATTCGGGGTGGCCACTACAACACTTTAGAACCCCAACCTTAATCGGTTTTGTAAACTATATACCCCGCCCACTGCAACTACAACTTTACAATTCTTTGAGCCACATCAGCAACTAGTTCTCCTGCGGATTATATCATTACTCATATGATGATCTTTAATTACTTAATACTTACTATAGAAATGAAGAAATAACTTACATACGTAATATAAGACAGATAGCAGTTTATCGTAACCAGGGAAGTCACACGCACTTGCAAAATCTTTTTATTCATGAATACCTCTCATGAATAATTTTTCTTAGAACGTTCGTCAACAGATACACGCCCGAACGTTGTCAAAGATGGAACTAAGTTACGTTGACAATCATTTAAAAAGATAAGGCCACTGACCTACCATTAATCATATTTATAATTTATTTATTTAAGATAACCATATTAGTTAGATTACTATATTAGTTTGTCTTAAAAATGAATAAATGTATGCAAATTAAAAACAAGGAAAAAATTAATTTTATAAATCTGTGGCTGCAACACATATTAAATATATAAACATATTTATAATTAAAAAAATATACACAGATAGTAAGAATAAAACAGTTATTAAATTAAAGCTATAAATGCTCGTATCATAAAAAAGGTCAACTTTTGTCGGTCGGTGAGCGTGCACATAAAGCCGGCCGCATTTCCTCGTTATATAGTTATTGCTAAAGTTTAAGCCAAATAGCGGTCAATGATATCGCCTATTGTGCTGACCAGGCGGGCAGCGATTTCATTGAAAAATTTGTGAACTCCTGTTCCCCAAAGCCCTAATGTTTCTATGCCTAATGCCTCAAAAATTGTCCTGATCGAAATGTATCGTTAATACATTTCGATCAGGACAATTTTTGAGTGTCGTTAGCACTTGAGAAATTCAGCACCGGTAGCCAAAACTCTTAAATATATAAGTATAATGAATAAATACATATCCATAACTGAAGCTGAAAATCAATTTGAAATTTTACACCATTTAAGATATTTCAAAAATCTAACTCACATCGACTAATTAAGGGCTTCTGAAACAGAAACCTTCTTTTGTTTTCTTCACATCTGTTTGTTTGTTTATTGGAGTACTGTTCCAACTCAAATACTGCAGCATGTTTCATCAAAATTGATCAAGTAGAACTCGTTTTAGTAGTCGTAAGGTTACCATAAGGTTACCAGTGTTCAAGTGAAAATAATTTTTAGTTTTTTTTTTTGTAAATATATAATTATTATTATTAGCGCAAAAATCGACACTCACGCCGCAGGAGCCACGGGCGCAACCTATTTACTTCTGAAACCGTTTTAATCGGGAGATACCCAGTTAATCTATACTATTATAAAATTGTTAAATGTCAAATTTTCAAAAATCAAAGATGTTTAAAAACAAACTACTTAGTTTACTTAAACTAATTAAGGGCTTCTAAAATCAAATCCGTCGATGTTTGTTTGTTTGTTCGGGCTTCACGAAAAACCAGCCGGTAGATTTTAGTTAAACTATTAATTTCTTAAAGGTGCTATTTCGATTTAAATACTGCGGCAGGTTTCATGAAAATCGGTCTAGTAGAATTGAAGATACAGCTTGATCCCTGTTTTAGTAGCCGCCGTTAAAATGCGTGAGGTCAAATAAAAGTGGTCCTTAGTCTTTTTTATATAAATCTATGATTGTATCAGGATTTCCTATGTAGCGAAAAACCGACATTCACGCGAACGGAGCCGCGAGCAAAAGTTAGTATATAATATGTATATATATATATTAACCCCGCATACATCTACGCTAGGTGTGTTATCTAATGTATGAAGTCAGGATTAATTGCTAGTGTGGTAATGAAACTGGATGGGCGTGCGTTTAGATCACCAACTGTTATCTGAAGTAATCCTCTTAAGTGTTCACCGTCTCCGCTACGTCCTATATGACTAACAAACCATCCGGGACTCTTTGTTCTACGTACCTTCCGAAATACTTAGATCCATGGAAACGTTACTCCATCCTGGTTCGAACCCTGGACCTTCGGATCTCAACACGGGTAAACATGCGTGAAATAATTCAACTCCAACACCCATTCTATAGTACTGTAAACATACCTAATTAATTAAATTAAATGGCAACGGTTGAATGAAAGTTACCGACACTAAAAGTGCCCTTAAATTTCTTTTGGATATCATTCAAGTTCCTTACTATAACATAACTATTACTAAATTAAGGACCTTTCAGCGCATAACCGCCTTAACTGTTTAATTTACTTAGTATTTAGTTTAGTTTCCTGGGTTTGTAGATTGTCTCGGTAATGGCGATATCTGATTTAGCTAAGATTTGTGACTACTTTGCGGGTTAATGGTATACAGACACAAACGCACGCACGCGCACACACACAAGCACACGCATACGCACGCGCATACGCATACACACACACACGTACAATGTGAGTGCGTGTGTGTACCGGATTTTTGCTACGGACGGATTGATTTGATACGCCCAACCCCACTTTATGAAGACCATGTATTCTTTGTTGGTTCCACAAACACAGATTGTTTAAGTTTATCTAGTGGTAACATTAGCGCTTCTAATTTATAGATTTGTGTAGTGGCAACACTGAATTTTTCTTCTTCTTTTCGGTGCCATCTGAATAAGCAGCAAGCACTCACAAAAATTATTAAATTTGTAATCCTATGGAAATTAGAGTTCACTACAAACTCTTCACGTACTTGATTGACAATGATAAAAGCAAACGCTCTTTGTACATATATGACTCAACTGCTTGACATCATAAAGATAATTATAATCAGTAAATGAGTAATAGTACAAGATTGTCTTTAGTAGATCTGTACACAATATAGGTTTTTAAGCTTTGTAGTGGTAATCGTTAGGCGTAAGTGCGTTGTCGGACTTTTTTTAATACAAGACACGCAAACGAGCATTCGGGTCACCTAATATCAAGCAATTACGTAAGTGGACATACGCAACATAGAAAAGTCAGTAATACATTGCCAGCCTCGTTTTAATAGAAGACGAGCAAACAAGCATGCGGGTCTCCAACTGATGGTGAAAAAACGCCATCACTAGTGGATATCCGCTACTCTAGAGAAGTCAGTGATACACTGTCGACCACTTTTAATATAAATTGAATAAACAAGCATGTGATTTTGAAGGCAAGCAATCATCAATGCATCACTAGAGGAATTAGTGATCCATATCCAGCCTTGTTAGAGAAGGATATCAAAGAAGCATACGGCTTGGCTGATGGTAACTAATAACCAAAGCCCGTGGACATCCGCAGCACTGGTAAAGTCATTAATGCAGTGCCGTACTTGTTTTAATAAATAGGGAGCACATAATAATAATAATAATAAATTAAAGATCCTACAGCATCTCAAGATGAATGTCGAAAATGCCATAGACAGCCAGAAACCATTCAGCATAT